>JAJONR010001599.1:0-29251 GCA_029582245.1 Solanum etuberosum | reverse complement strand
ACAGTGACCGCGGCTGTTTTTGGCGTTTTCCCGGAGTTGTGGTTGGAATTTTCCGATGCTTCAACTTGTGTTAGATTCGTGACATCGATATCTAAATTCGTATCTTTCGAACGAAATTTTTCAACGTCAGGAGGGGGATCTAGCCCCATGAACTCCTCCCTTGTAACTTGAGAGCTTTTTCCTAGAGAGATGTTGTAGTGAGAGAAAAAAATTGAGAAATGAGGATGCGATGGGGTTTAGGGTTTAGGGTTTTGGGTTTAGGGTTTATGACCTAAGGTTTAGGGTTTAGGGTTTTTGGCATAGGGTTTTTTTGGTTTCTTAGTGCTTAGGGTATAGGGTTTTAGGGTTTCTTAGGGCTTAGGGTATAGGTATTTAGGGTTAAGGGTTTAGGATTTAGGGTTTAGGGTTTAGGGTTTATGACCTAAGGTTGAGTTTTTTAGGGTTTAGGGTTTAGGTCTTATGGTTTTTTCTAAGGTTTTTTAGGTTTAGGGTATTAAAAGGTTTTGAGGGTTTTTTAAGTGTTTTTAGGGTTTCTTAATGTTTAGGGTTTAGGCCTAAGATTTAGGGTTTAGGGTTTAGGCCCTAAGGTATAGGATTTATCGTTTAGGGTTTCTTAGGGTTTAAGGTTTTAGGTTTAGGGTTTTTTAAGTGTTTTTTAGGTTTAGGATTTTTTACGATTAGGCATTTTAAAGTTTTTTAAGGGTTTCTTAGGGTTTTAGGTTTCTTAAGGTTTAGGGATTCTTATGGTTTAGGATTTATCATTTAGAGTTTTTTTAGGGTTTAAGGTTTTAAAAAAAAATTTATGCTTTTTGTAGGGTATTTTAGGTTTAGGTGTTTTAATGGTGTTTAGGGGTTTTTAGAGTTTAGGTTTTCTTAGGATTTAGGGTTTCTTATTTCTTAGTGTTTCATAAGGCTTGGGGTTTAGGGTTTAGCCCTAAGGTTTAGGGTTAAGAGTTTAGGGTTTCTTAGGGTTTTGCATTTTGGGTTTTGCGTTTAGGGTTTATGACCTAAGGTTTACGGTTTAGGGTTTAGGGATTAGGTTTTTTTAAGGGTTTTAAGGTTTAGAGTTTTAAAGGTTTTTAGGGTTTCTTAGTATATGTTAGGGTTTAGGGTTTAGGGTTTAGGGCTTAGGGTTTTAGGTATAGGGATTTTCTTGAGCTTTTTAGGGTTTAGGGTTTCAGGGATTATGGTTTTTTGCGGGTTTTTTAGGTTAAGGGTTTTAAAGTATTTTTAGGGGTTTTTAAGGGTTTCTTAGCGTTTAAGGTTTATGCCTAGGATTTAGGGTTTAGGGTTTAGACCCTAAGGTATAGGGTTTCTTAGGGTTTAGGATTTATCATTTAGGGTTTAGGTTTAGGGTTTTTTTAGTGTTTAGGGTTTTTTTTTAGAGTTTTTTTTGTTTAGGGTTTTTTTACGATTAGAGTTTTTAAAGATTTTATAGGGGCTTTTTAGGGTTTTGGATTTCTTATGATTTAGGGTTTCTTAAGATTTAGGGTATAGGATTTCTTAGGATTTAGGCTTTTAAGTTTAGGGTTTCTTTAGGGTTTAGGATTTTAAAGGGTCTTTTAAGGTATTTTAGGTTTAGGATTTTTAATGGCTTTTTGGGATTTTTAGGGTTTAGGTTTTCTTAGGGTTTAGAGCTTCTTAGTGTTCCATAAGTCTTGGGGTTTAGGGTTTAGCCCTATGTTTTAGGGTTTCTTAGGGTATAGGGTTTTGGGTTTAGGGTTTAGCCCTATGTTTTAGGGTTTCTTAGGGTATAGGGTTTAGCGTTAGGGTTTCTTAGGGTTTAGGGTTTTAGGGTTAGGTTTTTTGTTTAAGGGTTTTTAGGGTTTAGGGCTTAAGTTTTTCTTGGGTTATTTTATGTTTAGAGTTTTTCTAGGTTTAGGGTTTTTAAAAGTTTTTGGTTTTTTTTAAATAGTTTTTTATGGTTTTGGGGTTCTTAGGGCTTAGGGTTTCTTAGGGTTTAGGGCTTAGAGTTTTAGATTTAAGGTTTTTTTAGGGTTTTTTGTTTAACGTTTTTTAGGATTTTTGTATGGGTTTTTACGGTTTAGGGTTTAGGGCTTAGGTTTTGTTAGGGTTTCTTAGGGTTTAGGGTTTAAGGTTTCTTGTGGTTTAGGGCTGAGGGTTTTAGGTTTAGGGTTTTTTAAGGCTTAGGGCATATGGTTTTTTAGGGTTTTTTTTAGGATTTTTAGGGTATTTTTGGGTTTAGGGTTTAGGGTTTTTAAATTATTTTTAGTGTAAATTAGGGTTCAGCGCTTGGTGTTTTTTAGGGTTTTTTAGGTCAACGGTTTTTAAAGGTTTTTAGGGGTTTTAAAGGTTTTTTTTTTGTGGTTTTTAGGTTTTTAGTCTTAAAAGGTTTTTAAGGTTTCTTTCGGTTTAGGGTTTAGGGTATGAGGGTTTCTTAGGTTTAGGATTTCTTAAGGTTTAGGGTTTAGGGTATTAGGGTTTCTTAGGGTTTAGGATATTAGGGTTTCTTAGGGTTTAGGGGTTAAGGTTGAGGGGGTTTTAGGGTTTAGTATTTCTTAGGGTTTCTTAGGACTTAGGGTTTAGGGTTTCAGTTTTTTTAGGGTTTAGCATTTAAGGTTTCTTAGTATTTCTTTTGGGTTTGTTAATGTTTTTTAGGGTTTAGTGTTTAGGGATTCTTAGGGTTTAGGGTTTTTATGGTTTAGAGTTTAAGGTTTTTGGTTTAGAGTTTTTTATGGTTTAGGGTTTTAGGTCATTTCTTAGGTTTAGGGTTTTAAAGGTTTTTTAGGGTTTAAGGTTTCTTGGGGTTTTTAGGGTTAAGGGTTTCTTAGGGTTTTCTTTTGGGATTTTGAAGAATTTTTAGGTTTAGGATTTTTTTAGAGTTTAGAATTCTTAGGGTTTAGGGTTTTTTAGGGCTAGGGTTTTGGGCATAGAGTTTTTTTTGGGTTTTATTAGGTTTTTTAGAGTTTAGGGTTTTTTTTTGGGTTTTTAGGTTTAAGGTTTTTTACAATTAGGGTTTTTAAAGGTTTCTTAGGGTTTAGGGTTTCTTAGGATTTAGGGCATAGGGTTTTAAGTTTAGGCTTTTTTTAGTTTTTAGGGTTTTTACGAGTTTTTTTAAGGCTTTTTTAAGTTTAGACTTTTTAAAGGTTTTTTAGGGTTTCCTAGCGTATGTTAGGGTTTAATGTTTAGGGCTTAGGGTTTTAGGTTTGGGGATTTTCTTGAGTTTTTTAGGGTTTAGGGTTTAGGGCTTAGGGATTTAGGTTTAGGAATTTTCTTGAATTTTTTAGGGTTTAGGGCTTATGGTTTTTTTTAGGGTCTTTTAGGTTTAGGGTATTAAACTGTTTTAGGGTTTTTTTTAGGGTTTCTTAGGGTTTAGGGTTTAGGCCCTAAGGTATATGATTTAAGGTTTAGGGTT
This sequence comes from Solanum etuberosum, assembly GCA_029582245.1. Taxonomy (NCBI): domain Eukaryota; kingdom Viridiplantae; phylum Streptophyta; class Magnoliopsida; order Solanales; family Solanaceae; genus Solanum; species Solanum etuberosum. The sequence continues at coordinate 25,875 of JAJONR010001599.1, read as the reverse complement.
TCTTAGGTTTTAGGATTTATTATTTAGACTTTATGTTTTTAGGTTTAGGGTTTATTTAAGTGTTTTTTAAGGTTTAGGGTTTTTAAAGATTTTTTAGGGTTTGTTATAGGGTTTTTTAGGGTTTTGTGTTTCTTATGGTTTAGGATTTCTTAGGATTTAGGTCATAGGGTTTTAAGTTTAGGGTTTCTTTAGGGTTTAGGGTTCTAAAGTGTTTGTTTAGGGTATTTTAGGTTTAGTGTTTTTAAAGGTTTTTGGGGTTTTTAGGGTTTACGTTTTCTTAGGGTTTAAGGTTTCTTAGGATTTAAGGTTTCTTAGTATTTCATAAGGCTTGGGGTTTAGGGATTAGCCCTAAGGTTTAGGGTTTCTTAGGGTATATGGTTTAGCGTTTAGGGTTTCTTAGGATTTAGGGTTTTATGTCTAGGTTTTTTGTTTAAGGGTGTTTAGGGTTTAGGGTTTAGGGCTTATGTTTTTCTAGGGTTTTTTAGGTTTATAGTTTTTTTAGGTTTAGGGTTTTTCTTATGGATTTTAAAGGTTTTTTTAAATTTTTCTTATGGTTTTTATGGTATTGGGGTTCTTTGGGATTAGTGTTTCCTAGGGTTTAGGGCTTAGGGTTTTAGATTTAGGGTTTTTTTAGGGTTTAGGTTATTAAGGGTTTTGAGGGTTTTTTAGGTTTAAGTTGTAATGGTTTTTAGGGTTTTTTAGGGTTTAGGTTTTCTTAGTGTTTAGGGTTTCTTAGTGTTTCATAAGGCTTGGGGATTAGGGTTTAGCCCTAAGGTTTAGGGTTTAGTGTTTCTTAAGGTTTAGGGTTTATGGTTTCTTAGGGGTTAGGGTTTAGGGTCTCTTAGGGTTTTTAGGGTTTAGGACTTAAGATTTAGGATTTAGGGTTTAGGGATTCTTAGGGATTTCTAGGGTTTAGGGTTTAGAGTTAAGAGGATTTTAGAGATATTTAGGGTTTAGGGTTTAGGGCTTAGAGTTTTTTTGGGGTTTTTTTTAGGTTTAGGTTTTTTTAGGGTTTTTAAAAAGATTTCTTAATGGTTTTTTTAGGAATAAGGGTTTCTAAGTGTTTAGGGATTAGAGTTTCTTAGGGCTTCTTAGGGTTTAGGGCTGCGGGTTTTTTTAAGGTTTAGGATTTCTTAGAGTTTAGGGATGAGGGTTTTAGGGTTTAGGGTTTCTTACGGATTAGTGTTTAGGGCTTTGGGTTTAGGGTTTTTTAGGGTTTAGGGTTTGGGTTAAGGGTCTATAGTTTAAGGTTTAGGGATTAGGGTTTTTTTAGATTTAGGGTTTTAAGGTTTTTTTAGGATTTTTAGGGCTTAGGGTTTCTTAAGGTTTAGGAGTTATGGTTTCTTAGGGTTTAGGGCCTAGGTTTTTTTATATTGTTTTTTAGGGTTTAGGGCTTAGGTTTTTTCAGGGTTTTTTAGGCTTAGGTTTTTTAGGGTTTAGGGTATCTTTGGGTATAGGATTTAGCATTTAGGGTTTCTTAGGGTTTAGGGTTTTAAGTTTTTTGTTTTCGGGTTTTTAGGGTTTAGGATTTAGGGCTTAAGTTTTTCTAGGGTTTTTTAGGTTCAGAGTTTTTTAGGGTTTTTAGAAGTTTTTTAAAGATATTTTATGGTTTTTTACGGTTTAGGATTTCTTAGGGCTTAGGGTTTCTTACGGTTTAGGGTTAGGGTTTTATATTTAGGGTTTTTTTAGGATTTAGGGTTTAGGGAATTGGGTTTTTTTAGGGTTTTAAAGTTTTTTTAGGGTTTATGGTTTTTTAGGGTTTGTTTGGGTTTAGGGTTAAGGGTTTGTTAGCGATTAAGGTTTAGAATTTTAGGGTTTAGGATTGTTTTTCAGGTTTAGGGTTTTTTTAGTTTAGGGTTTTAAAGGGTGTTTTAGGATTTTTTAGGGTTTTTATGGTTTAGGGGTTTTAAAAGTTTTTTAGGATTTAGGTTTCTTAGTGTTTAGGGTTTGGTGTTTCGTAGGGTTTAGGGTTTCTTACGGTTTAGGGTTTCTTACGGTTAGTTAGAGTTTAGGCCTTAAGGTTTATGGTTTTGGATTTAGGGTTTAGGGTTTTCTATGGTTTAGGGATTCTTAGGATTATTTTAAAGGTGTCTTAGGCTCTACGGTTTAGGATTTCTTGGTTTCAGGGTTTAAGGTATACGGTTTCTTAAGGTTTAGGTTTTTTTTAAGGATTTATTAGGTTTAGGGTTTTAAAGGGTTTTTAGGGTTATCTTTATTGTTTTTTAGGTTTAGGGTGTTTAGGTTTTAGAATTTAGGGTTTCTTAGAGTTTAGATTTTCTTAAGTTTTAGATTTTCTTAAGGTTTAGGGTTTAGGATTTCTTACTTCTTAGGGTATAGGGTTTTCTAAGGCTTAGGGTATAGGTATTTAGGGTTTAGGGTTTAGGATTTTGGGTTTAGGGTTTATGACCTAAGGTTTAGGGTTTAGGGTTTTGGGCATAGGGTTTTTAAAAAGGGTTCTTCGGTTTAGAGTTTTTAAGGTTTTTTAGGGTTTCTTAGCGTATGTTAGGGTTTCTTAGGGTTTAGTGTTTAGGGCTTAGGATTTTAGATTTAGAGATTTTTTTGAGTGTTTTAGGGTTTAGGGCTTATGGTTTTTTCTATGGTTTTTTAGGTTTAGGGTATTAAAAGGTTTTGAGGGGTTTTGAAGTGTTTTTTAGAGGTTTCTTAATGTTTTGGGTTTAGGCCTAAGATTTAGGATTTAGGGTTTAGGCCCTAAGGTATAGGATTTATCTATTAGGGTTTCTTAGGGTTTAAGGTTTTAAGTTTAGAGTTTTTTAGGGTTTAGGATTTTTTATGTGTTTTTTAGGTTTAGGATTTTTTATGATTAGGGGTTTTAAAGGTTTTTAAGGGTTTCTTAGGGTTTTGGGTTTCTTAAGGTTTAGGGTTTTTTAGGGTTTAGGATTTATCGTTTAGGGTTTTTTTAGGGTTTAAGGTTTTAAATGTTTTTTTAGGGTTTAAGGTTTTAAAGGATTTTTTGCGGTTTTTGTAGGGTATTTTAGCTTTAGGGCTTTTTAGGGTTTAGGTTTTTTTAGGATTTAGGGTTTCTTATTTCTTAGTGTTTCATAAGGCTTGGGGTTTAGGGTTTTTTAGAGTATAGGGTTTAGCATTTAGGTTTTCTTAGGGCTTAAATTTTCAAGTTTATGTTTTTTTAAAGGGCTTTTAGGGTTTAGGGCTTACGTTTTTTTAGGTTTTGATTTTTTTAGATTTAGGGTTTTTAAAGGTTTTTTATGGTTTTTTATGATTTAGGGGTTCTAAGGGCTTAGGATTTATCGTTTAGGGTTTAGGGTTTTTAGGTTTAGGGTTTTAAAAGGTTATTTAGGGTTTTGTAGGGTTTAGGTTTTCTTAGGGTTTAGGGTTTCTTAGTGTTTAGGGTTTTGTCCTAAGGTTTAGGGTTAAGGATTTAGTGTTTCTTAGGGTTTAGTGTTTAACCCTAAGGTTTAGTGTTTCTTAGGGTATAGGGGTTAGCGTTTAAGGTTTCTTAGGGTTTGGGTTTTTTGTTTTAGGGTTTTTAGGGTTTAGAGTTTATGGCTTAAGTTTTTCTATGGGTTTTTTAAGTTTAGAGTTTTTTTTATGGTTTTTAGGTTTCGGGTTTTTAAAGGTTTTTATGTTTTTTATTTATGGTTTTTTACTGTTTAGGGGTTCTTAGGGCTCAGGGTTTCTTTGGGTTTAGGGCTTAGGGTTTTAGATTTAGGGTTTTATAGGTTTTTTTTTTGGGTTTTTAGTATTTAGGGCTTCTTAGCGTTTAGGGTTTCTTATGGTTTAGATTTTCTTATGGTTTAGGGTTTAGGGTTTCTTAGGGCTTATGGTATAGGGTTTTAAGGTTTAGGGTTTTGGGTTTAGGGATTATCACCTAAGGTTTAGGGTTTCTTAGTGTATGTTAGGGTTTAGAGTTTACGGTCTAGGGCTTATGGTTTTTAGGTTTAAGAATTTTCTTGAGTTTTTTAAGGTTTAGGGTTTGGGGCTTATGGTTTTTTAGGGTTTAGGGTTTAGGATTTAGGGTTTAGCATTTTGGGTTTAGGGTTTATGACCTAAGCTTTAGGGTTTAGGGTTTAGAGCATAGGGGTTTTTAAAAAGATTCTTAGGTTTAGTGTTTTTAAGGTTTTTTATGGTTTCTTAGCATATGTTAGGGATTTGGGTATCTTAGGGTTTAGTGTTTAGGGCTTAGGGTTTTAGGTTTAGAGACTTTTTGAGCTTTTTAGGATTTTTAGGGTCCCAAACTTCTCGTTCCCACCGGCCGGCTGATGGAAATAGACTGACTACCGGAGATATTCGTGTTACTTCGTCTGCACTTGTTTGTACATGAATTCTTAGCGTATGTTAGGGTTTAGAGTTTAGGGTTTAGAGATTAGGGTTTTTAGATTTAGGGATTTTCTTGAGTTTTTTAGGGTTTACGCTTTAGGGCATATGGTTTTTTAAGGTTTTTCGGTTTAGGGTTTTAAACCGTGTTTAGGGGTTTTTTAGGGTTTAGGGTTTAGGCCTAGGGCATAGGTATTTTTTAGGGTTTTTTAAAGTTTAGGGTTATTTAAGTCTTTTAGTTTTTTTATTTTTATTTTTTTTGATTTAGGGTTTTTTAAGGTTTTGTAGGGTTTAGGTTTCTTAGTGTTTAGGGTTTCGTAGGGCTTAGGGTTTAGGGTTTAGGCCCTAAGGTTTAGGGCTTAAGGTTTACGGTTTCTTACGATTTATTGTTTCTTTTTTTTAGAGTTTAGGGTTTCTTAGGGCTTAGGGTGTAGGCCATAAGGGTAAGGGTTCGGGTTTACAATTTCATATGATTTAGGGTTTCTTTTATTATTTTAGTGTTTTTAAGGTTTTTTAGGGTTTAGGGTTTAGGACTTAGGGTTTTTTAGGTTTATGGGTTTTTAGGTTTAGGATTTTTAAAGTTTTTTTAGAGTTTTTTTTAGGGTTTTTAGGTTTTTATGGATTTTTAGGGTTTAGGGTTATTTAGGGTTTAAAGTTTCTTAGGGTTTAGGGTTTTATATTTAGGGTTTAGGGTTTATGGTTTCATGTGGTTTAGGGCTGAGGGTTTTAGGTTTAGGGTTTTTTAGGGCTTAGGGCACATGGGTTTTAGGGTTTATGAGGTTTAGGATTTTTTAAAGGGTTTTTAGGGTATTTTAGGGTTTAGGATTTCTTATGGTTTAGGGTTTAGGGTTTCATAGGGTTTCTTAGCATTTAAGGTTTTTAATTATTTTTAGGGTAAATTTGGGTTTAGGGCTTAGTGTTTTTACGGTTTTTTTAGGTTAAGGATTTTTAAAGGTTATTAGGGATTTTAAAGGGTTGTTTTTGGGTTTTGAGGTTTTTAGTTTTAAAACGTTTTTAGGGTTTCTTTTGGCTTAGGATTTAGGGTATGAGGGTTTCTTAGGTTTAGGATTTCTTTGTGGTTAGTGTTTATGGTATTAGGGTTTCTTAGGGTTTAGGGGTTATGGTTGAAGGTTTCTTATGATTTAGGGTTTAGTGTTTCTTAGGGTTTCTTTGGGCTTAGGGTTTAGGTTATTTTAGGGTTTAGGGATTAGCATTTAAGGTTTCTTAGTATTTCATAAGTGTTTAGAATTTAGGGATTCTTAGGGTTTAGGGTTTTATGTTTAGGTTTTTTTTTATCATTTAGGGTTTAATGTTTTATGTTTAGAGTTTTTATGGTTTAAGGTAATTTCTTATGTTTAGGGTTTTAAAGGGTTTTTAGGTTTTAAGGTTTGGGGTTTTCAAGGTTAAGGGTTTCTTAGGGCTTTTTAGGGATTTTGAGGATTTTTTAGGTTTAGGATTTTTTTCTAAAAAAAAACCTAAGAAACCCTAAACTTGAAACCCTATGACCTAAATCCGAAGAAATCCTAAACCCTAAGAAACTCTAAACCGTAAGAAACCCAAAAACCTAAAAACACTAATAAAAATCCTAAAACACTAAAAACCCTAAAATTCTTTAAAACACTAACCGTATGAAACCCTAAACCTAAAAATCATTTTAAAAAAAAACCTAAACACTAAAAACACCCCAAAACTAAAAATCTAATCCCTAAACGAAAAATCCTAAACCCTATACCTTAGGGCTTAAATCCTAAACCCTAAACCCTAAGAAACCCTAAAAAAATCCTAAAAACGGTTTAAAACCCTAAACCAAAAAACACTAAAAAACTATATGCCCTAAAAGCCTAAACCCTAAAAAACTCAAGAAAATCCCTAAACCTAAAAACCGTAAGTCCTAAACCATAAACTCTAAACCCTAACATACGCTTAGAAACCCTAAAAACCCTAAAAAGCTCAAAAAGTCTCTAAACCTAAAACCCTAAGCCCTAAACACTAAACCCTAAGACACCCAAAACCCTAACATACGCTAAGAAACCCTAAAAAACCTTAAAAACACTAAACCTAAGAACCTTTTAAAAAAACCCTAAGCTCTAAACCCTAAATCCTAAAACCTAAAGCTTAGGTCATAAACCCTAAACCCAAAATGCTAAATCCTAAACCCTAAAAAACCATAAGCCCTAAACCCTAAACCTTAAAAAACTCAAGAAAATCCCTAAACCTAAAAACCCTAAGCCCTAGACCATAAAACTCCTAAAACTCTTAAAAACCATAAACCTAAAAAACGCTAAAAAACCCTAAACCTAAAAAACCCCTTGAAAAACTTATGCCCTAAACCCTAAAAACCATTAATCAAAAAACCTAAAACCCTAAACCCTAAGAAACCCTAAAGGCTAAACCTTATACCCTAAGAAACCCTAAATCCTAAACCCCAAGCCTTATGAAATACTAAGAAACCCTAAACCTAAGAAATCCTAAACCATAAGAAAACCTAAACCATATAAACCCTAAAAAACCTGTAAAAGCCTAAACCTAAAAACCCTTAAAAACCCTAGAAAAACTTAAGCCCTAAATCCTAAACCCTAAAATCCCTTAAACAAAAAACCTAAAATCCTAAACCCTAAGAAACCCTAAATGCTTAATCCTATACCCAAAGATACCCTAAACCCTAAAAAAACCTAATCCTAGAAAACCCTAAAAAAACCTAAGCCCTAAACCCTAAAAAGCAATATAAAAAAATCTAGGCCCTAAACCTTAAGAAACCATAAATCCTAAGCCCTAAGAAACCCTAAACCCTAACAATCCTAAAAAAAGACCTTAAAACCCTAAATCTAAAGAAAGCCCTAAGCCCTAAACCCTAAACCTTAAGCCCTAAGAAACCCTAAACCCTAAACTATAGACCCTTAACCCAAACCCTAAACCCTAAAAAACCCTAAACCTAAAGCCCTAAGAAACCCTAAACCCTAAACTATAGACCCTTAACCCAAACCCTAAACCCTAAAAAACCCTAAACATAAAGCCCTAAACACTAAACCCTAAGAAATCCTAAACCCTAAAAACCAACAGCCCTAAACTCTAAGAAACCCTAAACCTTAAAAAACCCTCAGCCCTAAACCCTAAGAAGCCCTAAGAAACTCTAATCCTAAACACTTAGAAACCCTTATTCCTAAAAAAAAACATTAAGAAATCTATTTTAAAACCCTAAAAAAAAACCTAAACGTAAAAAAACTTTCAAAAAAACTCTAAGCCCTAAACCCTAAACCCTCAATATTCCTAAAAACCCCTTAACTCTAAACCCTCAATATCCCTAAAAAACCCTTAACTCTAAACCCTAAAAATATATAAACACCCTAAGAATCCCTAAACCCTATATCCTGAATCTTAAGGCCTAAACACTAAACCCTAAATGATCAATCCTAAACCCTAAGAAACTCTAAGAAACCCTAAACCTTAAGAAACCCAAAACCCTAAGAGACCCTTAAAAACCTTTAAAACCCCTAATCGTAAAAAATCCTAAACCTAAAAAATACTTAAAAACCCTAAACCCTAAAAACAACCTAATCCTAAAACCTTCAACCCTAAGAAACTCTAAACGATAAATAATATACCTTAGGGCCTAAACCCAAAATCCTAAATCTTAGGCCTAAACCCTAAACATTAAAAAACCCTAAAAACACTTAAAAACCCCTCAAAACCTTTTAATACCCTAAACCTAAAAAACCTTAGAAAAAAACATAAAATCTAATCCCTAAAAAACTCAAAAAAATCTCTAAACCTAAAACCCTAAGCCCTAAACACTAAAGCCTAAGAAACCCAAAACCCTAGCATACACTAGGAAACCCTAAAAAACCTTAAAAACTCTAAAACTAAGAACCCTTTAAAAAAAACCTATGCCAAAAACCCTAAACCCTAAACCTTAGGTCATAAACCCTAAACCCTAAACCCAAAACCCTAAATCCTAAACCCTAAACCCTAAAGACCTATACCCTAAGCCCTAAGAAACCCCAAACCCTAAAACCCTATACCCTAAGCCCTAAGAAACCCTAAACCCTAAACCCTAAACCCTAAACCTTAAGAAAATCTAATCCTAAACACTTAGAAACCCTTATTCCTAAAAAAAAATTAAGAAATCTATTTTAAAACCATAAAAAAAAACCTGAACGTAAAAAAAACTTTCAAAAAAACTCTAAGCCCTAAACCCTAAACCCTCAATATTCCTAAAACCCCCTTAACTCTAAACCCTCAATATCCCTAAAAAACCCTTAACTCTAAACCCTAAAAATCTATAAACACCCTAAGAATCCCAAAACCCTATATCCTGAATCTTAAGGCCTAAACACTAAACCCTAAATGATAAATCCTAAACCCTAAGAAACCCTAAACCTTAAGAAACCCAAAACCCTAAGAGACCCTTAAAAACCTTTAAAACCCCTAATCGTAAAAAATCCTAAACCTAAAAAACACTTAAAAACCCTAAACCCTAAAAACAACCTAAACCTAAAACCTTAAACCCTAGGAAACTCTAAACGATAAATCCTATAACTTAGGGCCTAAACCCTAAATCCTAAATCTTAGGCCTAAACCCTAAACATTAAAAAACCCTAAAAACACTTAAAAAGCCCCTCAAAACCTTTTAATACCCTAAACCTAAAAAACCTTACAAAAAAACATAAACTCTAATCCCTAAAAAACTCAAAAAAATCTCTAAACCTAAAATTCTAAGCCCTAAACACTAAACCCTAAGAAACCCAAAACCCTAGCATACGCTAGGAAACCCTAAAAAACCTTAAAAACTCTAAAACTAAGAACCCTTTAAAAAAAACCTATGCCAAAAACCCTAAACCTTAGGTCATAAACTCTAAACCCTAAACCCAAAACCCTAAATCATAAACCCTAAACCCTAAAGACCTATACCCTAAGCCCTAAGAAACCCCAAACCCTAAAACCCTATACCCTAAGCCCTAAGAAACCCTAAACCCTAAAACTTAAGAAAATCTAAACCCTAAGAAAACCTAAACGCTAAGAAACCCTAAATTCTAAAACCTAAAAACCCTAAAAATATTTATAAAACCCTAAACCTAAAAAACAATAAAGATAACCCTAAAAAATCCTTTAAAACCCTAAACCTCAAAAATCCTAAAAAAAAAACCTAAGCCTTAAACCCTAAACCCTAAAAAATCCTAAAAACCCATAAACCTAAAACCCTAAACCTTAAGAAATTGTATACCTTGAACCCTGAAACCCAAGAAACCCTAAACCGTAGAGCCTAAGATACCTTTAAAATAATCCTAAGAATCCCTAAACCTTAGAAAACCCTAAATCCTAAACCCTAAACCTTCAGGATTAAACTGTACCTAACCTTAAGAAACCCTAAACTCTAAAAAACCCTAAACCCTACGAAACACCATACCCTTAACACTAAGAAACTTAAATCCTAAAAAACCCTTCAAAACTGCTAAACCATAAAAACCCTAAAAAAAACCCTAGAAAACACTAAAAAAAACCTAAAACACCCTTTAAAACCCTAAACTTAAAAAATCCTAAACCTGAAAAACAAACCCTAAAAAAAACCTAAGTCCTAAATCCTAAAAAGCCCTAAACACTAAAATTCTAAACCTTAATCGCTAACAAACCCTAAACCCTAACAAACCCTAAGCCCTAAAAAACCATAAACCCTAAAAAAACCTAAACCTAAAAAACCCTAAAACCCTAAAAAAAACCTTTAAAATCATAAAACAACCCAATGCCCTAAACCCTAAACCCTAAAAAACCCTCAATCTAAAACCCTAAGCCCTAAGAAACCCTAAACCGTAAAAAATCCTTAAAAAACCTCTAAAAACCCTAAACCTAAAAAACCCTAAAAAAAATCTAAACCTAGAAAAACTTAAGCCCTAAATCTTAAACCCTAAAAACCATTAAACAAAAAACCTAAAACCCTAAACCCTAAGAAACCCTAAATGCTAAATCCTATACCCAAAGATACTCTAACCCCAAAAAAACCTAAGTCTAGAAAACCCTAAAAAAAACCTAAACCCTAAAAAACAATATAAAAAAACCTAGGCCCTAAACACTAAGAAACCCTAAACCCTAAAAGTTCTAAAAAAAACCGTAAAACCCTAAATCTAAAAAAACTCTATATCCTAAAAAAAACCTAAACTTTAAGCCTTGAGAAACCCTAAACCCTAAAATATAGACCCTTCACCCAAACCCTAAACTTTAAAAAACCCTAAATCTAAAGCCCTAAATACGAAACCCTATGACCTAAATCCTAAGAAACCCTAAACTTGAAACCCTATGACCTAAATCCTAAAAACCCTAAACCCTAAGAAACCCTAAACCGTAAGAAACCCAAAATCCTAAAAAACCCTAAAAACCTTTAAAACACTAAGCGTAAAAACCCTAAACTGTAAAAAACCCTAAACCTAAAAAGCCCTAGAAAAACAATTAGCCCTAAACCCTAAACCCTAAAAAACACTAAACCTAAAACCCTAAAAAACCCTAAATGCTAAACCCTAAGAAACCCTAAACCCTTAACCATAAACCTTAGGGCCTAAGTCGTAAGCCCTAAGAAACCCTAAACACTAAGAAACCCTAAACCCTAAAATTCCTAAAAAACCTTTAAAATATCCTAAGCCCTAAAACCTAAAAAACCCTAAGAAAATCCTTAAAAACCACTAAACCTAAAATGCTAAGCCCTAAACCCTAATAAACCCAAAACCTAAAAAAAAACCTAAGAAACCCTAAACTTGAAACCCTATGACCTAAATCCGAAGAAATCCTAAACCCTAAACCGTAAGAAACCCAAAAACCTAACAACCCTAAAAACACTAAAAAAAACCCTAAAACCCTAAAAACCCTAAAATTCTTTAAAACACTAACCGTATGAAACCCTAAACCTAAAAATCATTTAAAAAAAAAACCTAAACACTAAAAACACCCTAAAACTAAAAATCTAATCCCTAAACGATAAATTCTAAACCCTATACCTTAGGGCTTAAATCCTAAACCCTAATTCTTAGGCCTAAACCCTAAACCCTAAGAAACCCTAAAAAACCCTAAAAATGGTTTAAAACCGTAAACCGAAAAACACTAAAAAACTATATGCCCTAAAGCCTAAACCCTAAAAAACTCAAGAAAATCCCTAAACCTAAAAACCGTAAGTCCTAAACCATAAACTCTAAACCCTAACATACGCTAAGAAACCCTAAAAACCCTAAAAAGCTCAAAAAGTCTCTAAACCTAAAACCCTAAGCCCTAAACACTAAACCCTAAGACACCCAAAACCCTAACATACGCTAAGAAACCCTAAAAAACCTTAAAAACACTAAACCTAAGAACCTTTTAAAAAAAGCCCTAAGCTCTAAACCCTAAATCCTAAACCCTAAAGCTTAGGTCATAAACCCTAAACCCAAAATGCTAAATCCTAAACCCTAAAAAACCATAAGCCCTAAACCCTAAACCTTAAAAAACTCAAGAAAATCCCTAAACCTAAAAACCCTAAGCCCTAGACCATAAAACTCCTAAAACTCTAAAAAACCATAAACCTAAAAAACGCTAAAAAACCCTAAACCTAAAAAACCCCTAGAAAAACTTATGCCCTAAACCCTAAAAACCATTAATCAAAAAACCTAAAACCCTAAACCCTAAGAAACCCTAAAGGCTAAACCCTATACCCTAAGAAACCCTAAACCTTAGGGCTAAACCCTAAACCCCAAGCCTTATGAAATACTAAGAAACCTTAAACCTAAGAAATCCTAAACCATAAGAAAACCTAAACCATATAAACCCTAAAAAACTTGTAAAAGCCTAAACCTAAAAACCCTTAAAAACCCTAAAACTAAAAAAATCCTATGCCCTAAACCCTAAGAAACCCTAAACCCTAAAAACCCCTAAGAAACCCTAAAAACCTTTAAAAATCCTAATCGTAAAAAACGCTAAACCTATAAAACCCAAAAAAAAAACCTGAACCCTAAAAAACCTAATAAAAGCCTAAAAAACTCTATGCCTTAAACCCTAACCCTAACAAACCCTAAACCTTCAACCCAAAACCCTAAGAAATCCTATACTCTAAAAAAATCTTAAACCTAAAAAAGTCCTCAAAATCCCTAAAAAACTCTAAGAAACTCTTAACCCTGAAAAACCTTTAAAATCCTAAACATAAGAAATTACCTTAAACCTAAACCATAAAAACACTAAACCTAAAATATTAAACCCTAAATGATAAAAAAACACTAAACATAAAACCCTAAACCCTTATGAAAAACTAAGAAACCTTAAATGCTAATCCCTAAACCCTAAAAAACGCTAAACCTAAACCCTAAGAAATACTAAACCCTAAACAAAAAGAAACCCTCAATCTTAACCCCTAAACCCTAAGAAACCCTAATACGCTAAACCCTAAACCCTAAGAAATCCTAAGCCTAAGAAATCCTCATACCCTAAACCCTAAACCAAAAGAGACCCTAAAAACCTTTTAAAACTCAAAACCTAAAAACCCTTAAAAACCCCTCAGCCCTAAACCCTAAAGCCTAAACCCAAAACCCTAAACCCTAAACCCAAAACCCTAAACCCTAAATCCTATACCCAATGAAACCCTAAAACCCTACACCATAAGCCCTAAGAAATGCTAAATCCTAAACATTAAGAAAACCTAAACCATAGGAAACCCTAAACACTAAGAAACCATAAAACCTGAAAACCCTAAAAAAAAAACCTAAATTTAAAACCCTAAGCCATAAACCCTAAGAAACCCTGAGCCCTAGGAAACCCTAAACTGTAAAAAACCATAAAAATCCTAAAACTCTTTAAAAACCCTAAACCTAAAAAACCCTCAAAAAACTCTAAACCTAAAAAAATCCAAGAAAAACTTAAGCCGTAAACCCTAAACCCTAAAACCCATTAAAAAAAAAAACTAAAACCCTAAACCCTAATAAACCCTAAATGCTAAACCCTATACCCTAAGAAACTCGAAACCCTAAACCTTAGGGCTAAACCCTAAACCCCAAACCTTATGAAGCACTAAGAAATCCTAAATCTAAGAAACCCTAAGCCCTAAGAAAACCTAAACCATATAAACCCTAAAAAACCTATTAAAATCCTAAACCTAAAAACCCAGAAAAAAACCCTTAAAAACCCTAAAAACTAAAAAAAAAACCTAATATTAAAACCCTATGCACTAAATCCTAAGAAATCCTAAAACCTAAGAAACCCTAAACCATAAAAAACCTAAAAACCCCTAAAAAACCCTAAAAAACAATTCAAAACCCTAATCGTAAAAACCCTAAACCTATAAAACCCAAAAAAAACCTAATAAAACCCTAAACCTAAAACCCTAAAAAACTCTATGCCCTAAACCCTAACCATAAAAAATCCTAAACCTTAAACCCTAAACCAAAACTACTAAGAAACCTTAAACCCTAAGAAATCCTAAACTCTAAAAAAATCCTAAACCTAAAAAATCCTCAAAATCCCTAAAAAGCCCTAAGAAACCCTGAACCTTGAAAACCCCAAACCTTAAAACCTAAAAACCCTTTAAAACCCTAAACATAAGAAATTACCTTAAACCATAAAAACTCTAAACATAAAACATTAAACCCTAAAAGATAAAAAAAGCCTAAACATAAAACCCTAAACCCTAAGAATCCCTAAATTCTAAACCCTTATGAAATACTAAGAAACCTTAAATGCTAATCCCTAAACCCTAAAATAACCTAAACCCTAAGCCCAAAGAAACCCTAAGAAATACTAAACCCTAAACCATAAGAAACCCTCAACCATAACCCCTAAACTCTAAGAAACCCTAATACCATAAACACTAACCACAAAGAAATCCTAAACCTAAGAAACCCTCATACCCTAAATCCTAAGCCAAAAGAAACCCTAAAAACCTTTTAAAACTCAAAACCTCAAAACCCAAAAAAAACCCTTTAAAATCCCTAATAACTTTTAAAAACCCTTAACCTAAAAAATCGCTAAAAACACTAAGCCCTAAACCCAAATTTACCCTAAAAATAATTAAAAACCTTAAATGCTAAGAAACCCTATGAAACCCTAAACCCTAAACTATAAGAAACCCTAAACCCTAAAATACCCTAAAAAACCTTTAAAAAATCCTAAACCTCATAAACCCTAAAACCCATATGCCCTAAGTCCTAAAAAAACCTAAACCTAAAACCCTCAGCCCTAAACCACATGAAACCCTAAACCCTAAACCCTAAATATAAAACCCTAAACTCTAAACCCTAAACCCTAAGCCCTAAAAACTCTAAGCCCTAAACTCTAAGAAACCCTAAACCCTAAGAAACTTTAAACCCTAAGTAACCCTAAACCATAAAAATCCCTAAAACCCTAAAAAACCTTAAAAATACTTTAAAAATCCTAAACCTAAAAACCCCTAAAAACCCATAAACCTAAAATATCCTAAGTCCTAAACCCTAAACCCTAAAAAACCCCTAAAACCTAAACCCCAAAAACACTAAAATTATAAAAGAAACCCTAAATCATATGAAATTGTAAACCCTAAACCCTTACCCTTATGGCCTACACCCTAAGCCCTAAGAAACCCTAAACTCTAAAAAAAAGAAATAATAAATCGTAAGAAACTGTAAACCTTAAACCCTAAACCTTAGGGCCTAAATCCTAAACCCTAAGCCCTACGAAACCCTAAACACTAAGAAACCTAAACCCTACAAAACCTTAAAAAACCCTAAATCAAAATAATTCAAAAAAAAAACCCTAAAACACTTAAATAACACTAAACTTAATAAAAAAACCCTAAGCCCTAAGCCCTAAAATATCCCTAAAAACATTAAACCTAAAACCCTAAACCCTAATAAACCCTAAATTCTAAACCCTAAGAAACGTAAAACCCTAAAAAACCCATAAACCTTAAAAAAAAACCATAAAACCCCAAAACTTAAAAAACCCTAAAACCCTAAAAGTAACCTTCAAAACTCATAAACCTAAAAACCCGACAAAAAAAACTATGCCCTAAGCCCTTATAAACCGTAAAAAAAACCCTAGGCCCTAAACCCTTAAAAACCCTAAAAAAAACTAAACCTAAAAAGCCCTAGAAAAACAATAAGCCCTAAACCCTAAACCCTTAAAAACACTAAACCAAAAACCCTAAAGCTAAACCCTAAGAAACCCTAAATGCTAAACCCTAAGAAACCTTAAACCCTTAACCCTAAACCTTAGGGACTAAACCCTAAGCCCTGAGAAACCTTAAACACTAAGAAAACCTAAACCCTAAAAGTCCTAAAAAAAACCTTTAAAAATATCCTAAACCATAAAACCCTAAAAAAACCCTAAGAAAATCATAAGCCCTAAACCCTAAAACACCCTTAAAAACCACTTAACCTAAAACTCTAAGCCCTAATAAACCTTAAACCAAAAAAAACCCTAAGAAACCCTAAACTTGAAACCTTATGACCTAAACCCTAAGAAACTCTAAACCATAAAAAACCCAAAATCCTAAAAAACTCTAAAAACCTTTAAAACACTAAGCGTAAAAAACCCTAAACCGTAAAAAACCCTAAACCTAAAAAGCCCTAGAAAAACAATAAGCCCTAAACCCTAAACCCTAAAAAACACTAAACCTAAAACCCTAAAAAACCCTAAATGCTAAACCCTTAACCCTAAACTTAGGGCCTAAGCCGTAAGCCCTAAGAAATCCTAAAGACTAAGAAACCCTAAACCCTAAAATTCCTAAAAAACCTTTAAAAATATCCTAAGCCCTAAACCCTAAAAAACCCTAATAAAATCCTTAAAAACCACTAAACCTAAAATGCTAAGCCCTAAACCCTAATAAACCCTAAACCTAAAAAAAAACCTAAAAAACCCTAAACTTGAAACCCTATGACCTAAAACCTAAGAAACCCTAAACCCTAAACCGTAAGAAACCCAAAAACCTAAACAACCCAAAAAACACTAAAAAAAACCCTAATACCCTAAAAACCCTAAAATTCTTTAAAACACTAACCGTAAAAAATCCTAAACCTAAAAATCATTTTTAAAAAAACCCTAAACACTAAAAACACCCTAAAACTAAAAACCTAATCCCTAAACAATAAATCCTAAAACCTATACCTTAGGGCTTAAACCCTAAACCCTAATTCTTAGGCCTAAACCCTAAACCCTAAGAAACCCTAAAAAACCCCTAAAAATGGTTTAAAACCCTAAACCGAAAAACCTTAAAAAACCATATGCCCTAAAGCATAAACCCTAAAAAACTCAAGAAAATACCTAAATCTAAAAGCCCTAATCCCTAAACCCTAAACTCTAAACCCTAACATACGCTAAGAATTCATGTACAAACCATTACAGACGAAGTAACACGAATATCTCCGGTAGTTAGTCTATTTCCATCAGCCGGCCGGTGGGAACGAGAAGTTTGGGACCCTAAAAACCCTAAAAAGCTCAAAAAATCTCTAAACCTAAAACCCTAAGCCCTAAACACTAAACCCTAAGACACCCAAATCCCTAACATACGCTAAGAAACCATAAAAAACTTAAAAACACTAAACCTAAGAACCTTTTAAAAAACCCCTATGCTCTAAACCCTAAACCCTAAAGCTTAGGTCATAAACCCTAAACCCTAAAAAACCATAATCCCCAAACCCTAAACCTTAAAAAACTCAAGAAAATTCTTAAACCTAAAATCCCTAAGCCCTAGACCGTAAACTCTAAACCCTAACATACACTAAGAAACCCTAAACCTTAGGTGATAATCCCTAAACCCAAAACCCTAAACCTTAAAACCCTATACCATAGGCCCTAAGAAACCCTAAACCTTTAACCATAAGAAAATCTAAACCATAAGAAACCCTAAACGCTAAGAAGCACTAAATACTAAAAACCCAAAAAAAAACCCTATAAAACCCTAAATCTAAAACCCTAAGCCCTAAACCCAAAGAAACCCTGAGCCCTAAAAACCCCTAAACAGTAAAAAACCATAAAGAAAAAACATAAAAACCTTTAAAAACCTAAAAACCATAAAAAAACTCTAAACTTAAAAAACCCATAGAAAAACTTAAGCCATAAACTCTAAACCCTAAAAATCATAAAACAAAAAACCTAAAACCCTAAACCTTAAGAAACCTTAAACGCTAACCCCTATACCCTAAGAAACACTAAACCTTAGGGTTAAACACTAAACCCTAAGAAACACTAAACCCTTAACCCTAAACCTTAGGACAAAACCCTAAACACTAAGAAACCCTAAACCCTAAGAAAACCTAAACCCTACAAAACCCTAAATAACCTTTTAAAACCCTAAACCTAAAAACCCTAAACCCTAAACGATAAATCCTAAGCCCTTAGAACCCCTAAACCATAAAAAACCATAAAAAACCTTTAAAAACCCTAAATCTAAAAAAACGTAAGCCCTAAACCCTAAAAGCCCTTTTAAAAAAACCTAAACTTGAAAATGAAGCCCTAAGAAAACCTAAATGATAAACCCTATACTCTAAGAAACCCTAAACCTTAGGGCTAAACCCTAAAACCCAAGCCTTATGAAACACTAAGAAATAAGAAACCCTAAATCCTAAAAAAACCTAAACCCTAAAAAGTCCTAAAGCTAAAATAACCTACAAAAACCGCAAAATATCCTTTAAAAGCTTAAACCCTAAAAAAACCCTTTAAAACCTTAAACCCTAAAAAAACCCTAAACGATAAATCCTAAACCCTAAGAAACCCTTAAAAACCTTTAAAACCCCTAATCATAAAAAATCCTAAACCTAAAAAACACATAAAAAACCCTAAACCCTAAAAAACTCTAAACCTAAAACCTTAAACCCTAAGAAACCCTAATAGATAAATCCTTATACCTTAGGGCCTAAATCCTAAATCCTAAATCTTAGGCCTAAACCCAAAACATTAAGAAACCTCTAAAAAACACTTCAAAACCCCTCAAAACCTTTTAATACTCTAAACCTAAAAAACCATAGAAAAAACCATAAGCCCTAAACCTTAAAACACTCAAAAAAATCTCTAAATCTAAAACCCTAAGCCCTAAACACTAAACCCTAAGAAACCCTAACATACGTTAAAAAACCCTAAAAACTCTTAAAAAATCTAAACTGAAGAACCCTTTTTAAAAACCCTATGCCCAAAACCCGAAACCCTAAACCTTAGGTCATAAACCCTAAACCCAAAACCCTAAACCCTAAATTCTAAACCCTAAACCCTAAATACCTATACCCTAAGCCTTAAAAAACCCTATACCCTAAGCCGTAAGAAACCCTAATACCTAAACCTTAAGAAAATCTAAAACTTAAGAAAACCTAAACGCTAAGAAACCCTAAATTCTAAAACCAAAAAACCCTAAAAATATTTTAAAAACTCTAAACCTAAAAAACAATAAAGATAACCCTAAAACCCCTTTAAAACCCTAACCCTAAAAAATCCTTAAAAAAAATTTAAGCATTAAACCCTAAAAAACCCATAAACCTAAAACCCTAAACCTTAAGAAACCGTATACCTTAAACCCTGAAACTAAGAAATCCTAACCCGTAGAGCCTAAAACACCTTTAAAATAATCCTAAGAATCCCTAAACCATAGAAAACCCTAAACCCTAAATCCAAAACCCTAAACCTTAAGGCCTAAACTCTAACTAACCCTAAGAAACCCTAAACCGTAAGAAACCCTAAACCCTACGAAACACCAAATCCTAAACACTAAGAAACCTAAATCCTAAAAAACTTTTAAAACCCCTACACCATAAAAACCCTAAAAAATCCTAAAAAACCCTAAAACACCCTTTAAAACCTTAAACTAAAAAAACCCTAAACCTGAAAAATAATCCTAAAAAAAAACTAAGTCCTAAATCCTAAAAAGCCCTAAACCCTAAAATTCTAAACCTTAATCTCTAACAAACCCTTAACCCTAAACCCAAACAAACCCTAAACCCTAAAAAATCATAAACGCTAAAAAAAACCTTTAAAACCCTAAAAAAAACCAATTCCCTAAACCCTAAATCCTAAAAAAACCCTAAATCTAAAACCCTAACCCTAAACCGTAAGAAACCCTAAGCCTTAAACCCTAAAAACAATATAAAAAAACCTAGGCCCTAAACCCTAAGAAACCATAAATCCTAAACCCTAAGAAATCCTAAGCCCTAAAAATCCTAAAAAAACCTTAAAACCCTAAATCTAAAAAAACACTAATCCCTAAACCTTAAACTATAGACCCTTAACCCAAACCTTAAACCCTAAAAAACCCTAAACCTAAAGCCCTAAACACTAATTCCTAAGAAACCCTAAACTCTAAGAAATCCTAAACCTTAAAAAACCCGCAGCCCTAAACCCTAAGATGCCCTAAGAAACTCTAATCCCTAAACACTTAGAAACCCTTATTCCTAAAAAAACCATTAAGAAATCTTTTTAAAAACCCTAAAAAAACCTAAACCTAAAAAAAACCCCAAAAAAACTCTAAGCCCTAAACCCTAAACCCTAAATATCCCTAAAATCCCCTTAACTCTAAACCCTAAAAAACCCTAAGAATCCCTAAACTCTAAATCCTAAATCTTAAGTCCTAAACCCTAAGAGACCCTAAGAGACCCTAAACCTTAGGGCTAATCCCTAAACCCCAAGCCTTATGAAATACTAAAAAACCTTAAACCCTAAGAAAACCTAAACCCTAAAAACCCCAAAAACCTTTAAAAACACTAAACCTAAAATACCCTAAACAAACACTTTAGAACCTTAAACCCTAAAGAAACCCTAAACTTAAAACCCTATGACCTAAATCCTAAGAAACCCTAAACCCTGAGAAACCCTAAACCATAAGAAACACAAAACCCTAAAACAAACCCTAAAAAATCTTTGAAAACCCTAAACCTAAAAACATAAAGCCTAAACAATAAATCCTAAACCCTAAGAAACCCTAAACC
Source organism: Solanum etuberosum (assembly GCA_029582245.1). Lineage (NCBI taxonomy): Eukaryota > Viridiplantae > Streptophyta > Magnoliopsida > Solanales > Solanaceae > Solanum > Solanum etuberosum. The sequence goes on along the minus strand of JAJONR010001599.1, from coordinate 5,698 downwards.
TCAAACCATATACCTTAGGGCCTAAACCCTAAACCCCAAATCTTAGGCCTAAAACCTAAACCCTAAGAAACCCTAAAAAAACCCTAAAACAGTTTAATACCCTAAACCTAAAAGACCCTAAAAAAACCATAAGCCCTAAACCCTAAACCCTAAAAAATTCAAGAAAATTCCTAAACCTAAAACCCTAAGCCCTAAATCCTAAACCCTAAAAAACTCAAGAAAATCCCCTAACCTAAAACCCTAAGCCCTAAACATTAAACCCTAACATACGCTAGGAAACCCTAAAAAACCTTTAAAAAGCCTTAAAAAACTCGTAAAAACCCTAAAAACTAAAAAAGGCCTAAACTTAAAACCCTATGCCCTAAATCCTAAGAAACCCTATGCCCTAAGAAACCTTTAAAAACCCTAATTGTAAAAAAGCTTAAACCTAAAAACCCAAAAAAAAAACCTAAACTCTAAAAAACCTAATAAAACCCAAAAAAAACTCTATGCCCAAAACCCTAGACATAAAAAACCCTAAATCCTAAGAATTCTAAACTCTAAAAAAATCCTAAACCTAAAAAATCTTCAAAATCCCAAAAGAAAACCCTAAGAAACCTTTAACCCTAAAAACCCCAAGAAACCTTAAACCCTAAAAAACCTTTAAAACCCTAAACCTAAGAAATGACCTAAAACCCTAAACCATAAAAGACTCTAAACCAAAAACCTTAAACTCTAAACCATAAAAACCCTAAACCCTAAGAATCCCTAAACACTAAATCCCAAAAGAAATACTAAGAAACCTTAAATGTTAAACCCTAAAAAAATTGAAACCCTAAACCCTAAGCCCTAAGAAACCCTAAGAAACACTAAACCCTAAACCCGAAGAAACCCTCAACCTTAACCCCTAAACTCTAAGAAACCCTAATACCCTAAACCCTAAACCTTAAGAAATCCTAAACCTAAGAAACCCTCATACCCTAAAGCCTAAACCGAAAGACACCGTAAAAACCTTTTAAGACTCAAAACCTAAAAACCACAAAAAAAAACCCTTTAAAACCCCTAAAAACCTTAAAAAACCCTTGACCTAAAAAATCCTAAAAAACAACAAGCCCTGAACCCTAATTTACACTAAAAATAATTTAAAAACCCTAAACCAAAAGAAACCCTATGAAACCCTAAACCATACACCATAAGAAACCCTAAACCCAAAAATACCCTAAAAATCCTAAAAAAAACCTTAAAAAACCCTAAACCTAAACAAACCTAAAAAACCATATGCCCTAAGCCTTAAAAAACCCTAAATCTAAAACCCTCAGCCCTAAACCACAAGAAACCTTAAACCCTAAATATAAAACCCTAAACTCTAAACTCTAAACCCTAAACCCTAAAAAACCCTAAGCCCTAAACCCTAAGAAACCATAACAAAACCTAAGCCCAAAACCCTAAACCGTAAAAACCAATAAAAAAATCCTAAAAAACCTTTAAAAACACCACCTAAAAAACCCTAAAAACTCTGTAAACCTAAAAACCTTAGAAAAACTTAAGCCCTAAAACCTAAACCCTAAAAACTCTTAAACAAAAAACCCTAAATCCTAAAAAATCCCTAAATCTAAAACTCTAAGCCCTAAACCCTAAGAAACCCTAAGCCTGAGAACCCCAAAACCATAAAAAACTATAAAAAAGAAACCAAAAAACTTTTAAAAACCCTAAACCTAAAAAAACTCTAAACATAAAATAACCCAAGAAAAACTTAAGAACTAAACCCTAAAAACCCTTAAACAAAAAACCTAAACCTAAACCCTAAGAAACCCTAACGCTAAACCCTATACCCTAAGAAACCCTAAAACATAGGGCTAAACCCTAAACCCCAACACTTATGGAACACTAAGAAACTCTAAACCCTAAGAAAACCTAAACCCTAAAAATCCCAAAAAACCATTAAAAATTCTAAACCTAAAATACCTTAAAAACCCTTTAAAACCCTAAACCCTAAAGAAACCCTAAACTTAAAAGCCTAAATCTTAAGAAACCCTAAATCATAAGAAATCCAAAACCCTAAAAAGCCCCTATAAAATCTTTAAAAACTCTAATCGTAAAAAAACCCTAAACCATAAAAACTCTAAAAAAAACCCTAAACACTAAAAAAAAACCTAAACCTAAACCCTAAATGATAAATCCTAAACCCTAAGAAACCCTATACCTTAGGGTCTAAACCCTAAACCCTAAATCTTAGGCATAAACCTTAAACGCGAAGAAACCCTTAAAAACCCCTAAAAATACTTTAAAACCCTTAACCTAAACAACCCGCAAAAAACCAAAAGTCCTGAAACCCTAAAAAGCTCAAGAAAATCCCTATACCTAAAACCCTAAGCCCTAAACCCTAAACCCTAACATATACTAAACCCTAAAAACCTTTAAAACTCTAAACCTTAAAACCATTAAAAAAACCTAATCCCTAAACCTTAGGTCAAAAACCCTAAACGCAAAATCCTAAACGCAAAACCCTAAACCCTAAATCCTAAATCGAAAGAAACTCGAAAACACTATACCATAAGCCCTAAGAAATCCTAAACCCTAAACCTTAAGAAAACCTAAACCATAGGAAAACCTAAACGCTAAGAAACACTAAAACCTAAAAACCCTAAATCAAAAACCGTAAATCCTAAGAACCCCTAAACCATAAAAAACCATAAAACTCCTAAAACTCTTTAAAAACCCTAAAAAACTCTAAACCTAAAAAAACCCTAGAAAAACATAGGCCCTAAACCCTAAAAACCATTAAACAAAAAAACTCAAAACCTAAACCCTAAGAAACCCGAAAGGCTAAACCCTAAAAACCATTAAACAAAAAAACCTAAAACCCTAAATCCTAAGAAACCCGAAAGGCTAAACCCTATACCTTAAGAAACCCTAAACCCTAAACGTGAGGGCTAAATCCTAAACCCCAAGCCTTATGAAACACTAAGAAATATAACCATATAAACCCTAAACGCTAAGAAACACTAAAACCTAAAAACTCTAAATCAAAAACCCTAAGCCCTAAAACCTAAGAAACCCAGAGCCCTAAGAACCCCTAAACCTTAAAAAACCATAAAACTCCTAAAACTCTATAAAAACCCTAAAAAACTCTAAACCTAAAAAAGCCCTAGAAAAACTTAAGCCCTAAACCCTAAAAACCATTAAGCAAAAAACCTAAAATGCTAAACCCTAAGAAACCCTAAAGGCTAAACCCTATACCCTAAGAAACCCTAAACCCTAAACCCCATGCCTTATGAAACACTAAGAAACCCTAAATCTAAGAAACCCTAAACCATAAGAAAACCTAAACCATATAAAACCTTTAAAAGCCTAAACCTAAAAACCCTAAAAAAACCCTAAAAAACCCTTAAAAACCCTAAAAACTAAAAAAAGCCTAAACTTAAAACCCTATGCCCTAAATCCTAAGAATCCCTAAACCCTAAGAAACCCTAAATCGTAAGAAACCCTAAAACCTAAAAACCCCTAAGAAACCGTAAAAAACCTTTAAAACCCTAATCGTAAAAAACCATAAACCTATAAAATCCATAAAAAAACCTGAACCCTAAAAAACCTAATAAAACCCTAAAAAAACTCTATGCCTTAAACCCTAACCATAAAAAACCCTAAACCTTAAACCCTAAATCCTTACTTCTAAGAAACCCTAAACCCTAAGAAATCCTAAACTCTAAAAAAAATCCTAAACCTAAAAAAATCCTCGAAATCCCTAAAAAACTCTAAGAAACCCTTAATCGTGAAAAACCTTAAAAACCCTAAACGCTAAACCCTATACCCTAAGAAACCCTAAACCTTAGGGCTAATCCCTAAACCCCAAGCCTTATGAAATACTAAGAAACCTTAAACCCTAAGAAACCCTAAACTCTAAGTAAACCTAAAACCTAAAAACCCAAAAAACCTTTAAAAACACTAAACCTAAAATACCCTAAACAAACACTTTAGAACCCTAAACCCTAAAGAAACCATAAACTTAAAACCCTATGACCTAAATCCTAAGAAACCCAAAACCATAAGAAACCCAAAACCCTAAAAAACCTTAAAACAAACCCTAAAAAATCTTTGAAAACCCTAAACCTATAAATACTTAAAATAACACTAAACCTAAAAACATTAAGCCTAAACAATAAATCCTAAACCTTAAACCATACACCTTACGGCCTAAACCCTAATAAATCGTAAACCCTAAGAAACCCTAAACCAAAAAAACCCTAAACTTGAAATCCTATGACCTAAATCCTAAGAAACCCTAAACGCTAAGAAACCCTAAACCATAAGAAACCCAAAATCCTAAAAAACCCTAAAAACATTTAAAACACTAAGTGTACAAAAACCCTAAACCGTAAAAAACCCTAAACCTAAAAAGCCCTACAAAAACAATAAGCCCTAAACCCTAACAAACACTAAACCTAAAACCCTAAAAAACCCTAAATGCTAAACCCTAAGAAACCCTAAACCCTTAACAATAAACTTTAGGGCCTACGCCGTAAGCCGTAAAAAACCCTAAACCCTAAAATTCCTAAAAAACCTTATAAATATCCTAAGCCCTAAACCCAAAAAAACCCTAAGAAAATCCTTAAAAACCACTAAACTTAAAACGCTAAGCCCTAAACGCTAATAAACCCTAAACCTAAAAAAATCCCTAAGAAACCCTAAACTTGAAACCCTATGACCTAAATCCTAAGAAACCCTAAACCCTAAACCCTAAACCGTAAGAAACCCAAAAACCTAAACAACCCTAAAAACACTAAAAAAACCCTAAAAAAAACCCTAAAACCCTAAAAACCCTAAAATTCTTTAAAACACTAACCGTAAAAAATCCTAAACCTAAAAATCATTTTTAAAAAAACCCTAAACACTAAAAACACCCTAAAACTAAAAACCTAATCCCTAAACCCTATACGTTAGGGCTTAAATCCTAAACCCTATACCTTAGGGCTTAAATCCTAAACCCTAATTCTTAGGCCTAAACCCTAAACCCTAAGAAACCCTAAAAATGGTTTAAAACCCTCAACCGAAAAACACTAAAAAACTATATGCCCTAAAGCCTAAACCCTAAAAAACTCAAGAAAATCACTAAACCTAAAAACCCTAAGTCCTAAACCCTAAACTCTAAACCCTAACATACGTTAAGAAACCCTAAAAAGCTTAAAAAGCTCAAAAAGTCTCTAAACCTAAAACCCTAAACCCTAAACACTAAACCCTAAGACACACAAAACCCTAACATACGCTAAGAAACCCTAAAAAACCTTAAAAGCACTAAACCTAAGAACCTTTTAAAAAAACCCTAAGCTCTAAACCTTAAACCCTAAACCCTAAAGCTTAGGTCATGAATTCTAAACCCAAAATGCTAAACCCTAAACCCTAAAAAACCATAAGCCTAAACCCTAAACCTTAAAAAACTCAAGAAAATCCCTAAACCTAAAAACCTTAAGCCCTAGACCATAAAACTCCTAAAACTCTTAAAAAACCATAAACCTAAAAAATCCTAAAAAACTCTAAACCTAAAAAACCCCTAGAAAAACATATGCCCTAAACCCTAAAACCCATTAAACAAAAAACTTAAAACCCTAAACCCTAAGAAACCCTAAAGGCTAAACCCTATACCCTAAGAAACCCTAAACCCTAAACCTTAGGGCTAAACCCTAAACCCCAAGCCTTATGAAATACTAAGAAACCCTAAACC
>JAJONR010001598.1:0-84782 GCA_029582245.1 Solanum etuberosum | reverse complement strand
CGAGTGACTGCTCTTTCAGGTGAGATCTTCGAAACTTTCAATCTTTTATGTACATAGTGTAGAAGATGACATATACTTAGTAATAAAGCACCAGTGAAGTGATTTGTTGGAGCTATGGTGAAGGTGAGAATATTAGTCCACTTACTGGAACTAACAGAGAGAATATAAGAAATAGCAAGGATATTAATTGATTGTTATTTAAAATTTGCATAGATAGACTTGATTACTAGTAAGTTGTATCAAAGTGAATTGTTTCTCAAGTTAATGTGGCAACAAATGTGATAGTCACTGGTTGATGTGTCTATTCAGGGATCAATCATGACCAACTAACTTAGGGGAAATTATTAGACTATTATGATGTGATGATTGGAGGAGAGTAGAATAATATAGCGAGTTAACAACTATAATCAGACTAAGGCAAATTTTTGTAGTTAGCGCTAATGGTCAATAATTAATCTACGTCAATCTTAGGCTATTTTCATTAGTTATCATATTATGACTAAGTTTTGATATATTGGGATAGATAATTAAATATTAGGTGTATTGTATTAGTGGAATACTATTAAAGTTATGTTAATTGGAGGATTAAGACTTATCCTTAGGCTTGAACTTTAGGAAATTGATTATAGATTGGGTGACTTTTTGAGTCTAGGATACACATAGAGTAATATGAATGTCTATAGACTCGTTAACTTACAAATTATGCATACATGATAGATTGGGAACGTTCGGAGGCATTGAGGAAAGGAAAGGTGTTGGAGAAGTAGCTTGCCTGACTTCGATTTTTCGGTGGAGGTATGTATGGTTTATTCTCTTTGATAGATAGACTCTTAATAGTGATTGATATGCATTGAGTGATATTGTGAAGTTCTCTATGTACTTGATTGTGTGGTTGTGTGGTTTGTGATTGGTCTGAAATCCTGAGACCGTGAAATTTTATAATCTTGAACCCTCTCTATTGAAGTGATGTCTTGAATAAGAAGGCTTGATGAAATATTGTTAATAAAGTGAAAAGTGGTGATAATAAATGATAAATTAACGATATATTGGATCGGATGCCACGAACCGGTATGATATTATTGGATCGAATACCACGAACCGACATGATATTGTAGGATCGGATGCCACGAGCCGACATGATATTATTGGATCGGGTGTTACGTTACGAAACGGTAATATTAAAGAAAAACATATATATATATAACGTAATGTACTCAATCTCAAAGAACTTAATTCCCAAAATAGCATGGTTTGGAGGCATGAGTCCTCATGTGTGATCTTGATATTGTTGACTGATGACGTACTTAATTTAGTGTTGTTGTCACTGGTTCATGTTGTTTGTTGCTTGCCACCTGCTAAGTATCATAGTTGATTTTATACTATTATTCGTTGCATATTAGTTCTTATTTTGGGTTGACCGATGATACCTACTCAGTACATATTCCTTGTACTGACCCCTATTTATGTTTTCTTCATTTTCTTTTGTGGAGTGCAGCAAGTGTACCATCGACTTCGACTCGCCCTCAGCTCTAGCCAATCTCCATCATATCAGGTTCAAGGGTGAGCTATTTATTCGAGCTTGTGTTGGATTCTCTTGGTCATGACATGATGTTCTTAGTTTTCGGACAAAAAATACTTTATTCATTTAGATTGATTTCTTTGATACTCTTAGACTTAGTATTTGGAGATTATATGTCCTTGATGTGATGAGTTTCAGGTTTTGAGAAATAATATTTAATAGACTTTAATGGATTTGGGTTTCTTATATTAATAAGATTTGAGCTTCCGCATTATAGTTGTATTTAGTAAGTTGAACAAGTAATGTAAGTTAGGGTTGAATTCGTTGGTCCGCCCACCTAGGATGTTAAGTGTGGGTGCCACTCATGACTCGTTTTGGGTCGTGACAAACTTGGTATCAGAGCCTTAGGTTCGATGATCTCATCACACAAGGACATGTCTAGTAGAGTCTTGCGGAACGGTATGGGGACGCCTTTACTTTTTTCGAGAGACTATAGGACTTTAGGAAAGCTCATTTTTTCTTTCTTTCGTATTATTAATTGAATCCAATTGGTATCTGACCTTGTTCACTCTATTTCACAGATGGTCAAGACTCGAGCAACAGATGTGGCAACGCAAACACCGGCAAGACAAGGTGCGCCTGAGCCAACCATTGGGGCTGTACCTCGAGGGGGAGCAGTGGCGAGAGGCCATGGTAGAGGTCGTGGCAGAAGGCCCACCAGAGGCAGAGGACAGACACCTGGTCCAACTAGGGATAGAGCACTGACCCCTCCACCGGCTGACGAGGTAGCGAGAAAGGGTGATGAGGGGGAGGATGAGTAGATTCATGAGAAGGAAGCACCACCCCAACCTACTCAAGAGATGATCAATCAGGTTCTCACTTATCTCAGCAGTTATCTGATCAGGGACAGGCACCCCCAACGTTTTCTACACTAGCACCTCAGGTTCAGGGAGTACAACATGCAGCTGATATGGCTCCCCGCATGGATGTGTCCTTGGAAACAGACACGTTTCCCCGATTGGCTACAGGGCCTATAATGACTAGTGACTAACATAATCTGTTTATTAAGTTCTTAAAGTTGAAACCTCCAGTCTTCAAGGGTAATGAATATGAAGATGCCTATGATTTCCTGGTTGATTTTCATGAGCTGCTACATAAGATTGACATAGTGGAGCGATTCAGTGTTGAGTTTGTGACCTATCAGTTTCAGGGGGATGCCAAAATGTGGTGGCGGTCTCATGTTGAGTGTCGACCAACAAAGGCACCACCTATGACTTGAACAAAATTTTCTAGCTTCTTTATGGAGAAGTATATACCTCGGACTTTGAGGGACAGGAGGAGAGATGAGTTCCTGAACATAGAGCAAGGAAAGATGTCTGTTGCAGCTTATGATGCCAAATTTCATGCATTATCCAGGTATGCCACTCAACTCTGCTTCAGTCCGCAAGAGCGGATTCGCCGCTCTGTAAATGGATTGAGGTCAGATTTGCAGATTCCAGCTTTACAGGTAGCTGCTTCTGCAAAATCTTGTCAGAAAATGGTTGATTTTGTGACAGAGGTAGAGGGGGTGAAGCTGGATGACTTAACCAAGGTGTCAACATTTCAGAAGTTTTGTAAGGCAGGTGAGTTTAGTGGTTCGTACTCCAAAGGGCAGAGTTTAAGGGGTTATCCATCCCATCCTATTCAGTCTTCATTGCAGGCTTCAGCTGAGGGTCCGTCGCAGACCAGCCAACCTTTTTCTGAGTTTGGAGGTTATCTCCAGTCTTTTTCATCTTCACAGAGACCTACACTCGATTCCAGGACCTGTTATGGATGTGGGGAGGCCGGACATATCAGGAAATATTGTCCAAAGCAGAGTCAGACTCGGTACGATCAGAGTTATAGATCCCCATCAGTTAGAGGTAGAGGTGGTCATGGTAGAGGCCGTCATTCTGGAGGACGTGGTGGCCAAGGTAATGGTGGTCACCAGTTCAGCCGGGGTGGCGGGCAGGTTGGAACTACCGGAGCGTAGCCCGGCAGGGGAAATGGACAGACAGGTGGTAAGACCCATTGTTATGCTTTCCTTGGGAGGCCAGAGGCAGAGACATCTGATGCTGTTATCACAAGTACTCTTTTGGTCTGTGATTGCATGGCTTCTGTATTGTTTGATCCGGGATCCACATTTTCTTATGTATCTTCCTAGTTTGCTACTGGTCTTGATTTGCATTGTGACTTGCTTGACATGCCTATTCGTGTCTCTACTCCTGTTGGTGAGTCTGTGATAGTTTAGAAGGTGTATAGATCTTGCCTTGTGACTTTTGTGGGGAGCAACACTTATGTAGATTTGATTATCCTACAGATAGTTGATTTTGATGTAATTCTGGTTATGACATGGCTTTCTCCAAATTTTTCTATCTTAGATTGTAATGCTAAGACTGTGACCTTGGCCAAGCCTGTGATAGATCCACTAGTGTGGGAGGGTGACTACATTCCCGCCCCAGTCCGTATTATCTCTTTTCTTCGTGCTAAGAGGTTGGTGAGTAAGGGTTGTTTAGCTTTCTTGGCACATCTCAGGGATGATACTTCCAAAGTGCCTTCAATCGAGTCTTTTTCGATAATCTGTGAGTTTGCGGATGTTTTTCCTGCAGACCTGCCTGGTATCCCACCAGATAGAGATATTGATTTTTGTATTGACCTAGAGCTGGGAACTCGCCCCATTTCCATTCCACCTTATAGAATGACCCCAGCTGAGTTAAGTGAGTTAAAGGCCCAACTTCAGGAGTTGTTAGGTAAAGGTTTAATTAGACCGAGTGCATCTCCTTGGGGTGCTCCAGTTTTATTTGTGAAGAAGAAGATGGTAGTTTTCGGATGTGCATAGACTACAGGTAGTTGAATAAGGTAACTATTAAGAACAAGTACCCCATTCCTCATATTGATGACTTGTTCGATTAGTTACAAGGTGCTTGTGTCTTCTCTAAAATTGATTTGAGGTCCGGTTATCATCAATTGAAAATGTGGGCAAAAGAAGTGCCAAAGACTGCTTTTCGAACTAGGTATGGGCATTATGAATTCTTAGTAATGACTTTTGGGCTTACAAATGCCCCTGCTGCTTTCATGAGCTTGATGAACGGAATTTTTAAGCCATATCTGGACATCTTTGTTATTGTATTTATTGATGATATTCTTATATACTCAAAGAGCAGGAAGGAACATGAGGAGCATTTAAGAATTGTATTGGGGTTGTTAAGGGAGAAAAAGCTTTATGCCAAATTCTCCAAGTGTGAGTTTTGACTCGATTAAGTGTCATTCTTGGGGCACGTGGTTTCTAAGGATGGAGTGATGGTGGATCCCACTAAGATTGAAGCAGTGAAGAGTTGGGTAAGGCCTACCAATCTTTCATAGGTAAGGAGCTTCGTTGGTGTAGCTAGCTACTACCGTCGATTCGTCAAGGGATTCTCTTCCATTGCTTCCCAGCTGACCAATTTGACCAAGCAGAATGTTCCATTTGTATGGTCGGATGAGTGTGAAGAAAGCTTCTTGAAACTCAAGACCTTGTTGACTACTGCACCGATTCTTGCCTTGCCAGTGGAAGGTAAGAATTTCATTGTTTATTGTGATGCATCTTATTCTGGTTTGGGTGCAGTGCTAATGCAGGATAGGAATGTAATTGCTTATTCTTCAAGGCAATTCAATGTGCATGAACGTAACTATCCGACCCATGATTTGGAGTTGGCTGCAGTTGTATTTGCATTGAAGCAGTGGAGGCATTATCTATATGGAGTCAAGTGTGAAGTGTATACAGATCATCACAGTTTACAATTTGTGTTCACTCAGAAGGATTTGAATTTGAGGCAGAGGAGGTGGATGGAGTTATTGAAAGACTATGATATTACTATTTTATATCACCCGGGAAAAGCTAATGTTGTGGCAGATGCCCTAAGTAGAAAAGTAGGGAGCATGGGTAGTTTAGCCCACTTACAGGTTTCTAGGCGCCCAGTGGCTAGAGAGGTTCAAACTCTGGCTAATGACTTTATGAGGCTGGAAGTACTTTAGAAAGGGGGATTATTGGCCTGTGTGGAGGCAATATCTTCTTTTCTTGACAAGATTAAGGAAAAATAGTTTGATGATGAGAAGCTGAGCCGAATTCGAGATATGGTATTGCAAGGAGAGGCTAAGGAGGCTGTGATTGATGAGGAAGGTGTCTTGAGAATTAAGGGACGAGTATGTATGCCCTGTGTTGATGATTTGACTCGCACTATTCTTTCAGAAGCTCATAGTTCGAGGTATTCAATACATCCTGGTGCAACCAAGATGTATCGTAATCAGAGACAACATTATTGGTGGAGTAGAATGAAGCATGACATTGTTGACTTTGTTTCCCAATGTCCGAATTGTCAGCAGGTAAAGTATGAACATCAGAGGCCTGGTGGGACACTTCAGAGAATGCCCATCCCGCAATGAAAGTGGCAAAGAATTGCAATGCATTTTGTGGTTGGTCTTCCAAAGACATTGGGTAAGTTTGATTCTATTTGAGTAATTGTTGACAGGTTAACTAAGTCTGCTCACTTCGTTCCAGTCAAGATGACTTAAAATGTAGAGAAGCTAGCCAAACTGTATATCTGTGAGATTGTTCGATTGGATGGAGTTCCAATTTCCATCATATCAGATAGAGGTACACAATTTACTTCTAACTTTTGGAGGACCTTGCATGCTGAATTAGATACTAGATTGGATCTTAGTACCACATTTCACCCTCAGACCGATGGGCAGTCTGAGCGAACAATTCAAGTGCTGGAGGATATACTTCGTGCGTGCGTAATAGATTTTGGTGGTCATTGGGACCAGTTCTTACCCTTAGCAGAGTTTTCGTACAATAATAACTATCACTCGAGTATTGATATGGCCCCATTTGAGGCATTGTATGGGACGAGATGTAGGTCTCCCAATGGTTGGTTTGATGCATTTGAGGTGGGACTTTGGGGTACCGATCTTTTGAGGGAATCGTTAGAGAAAGTGAAATTCATACGGGAGAAGCTTCTAGCATCTCAGAGCAGGCAGAAAGAGTATGCAGATCGGAAGGTCAGGGACTTAGAGTTTATAGAGGGTGAACAAGTCTTGCTGAAGGTTTCACCCATGAAAGGTGTGATGCAGTTTGGTAAGCGAGGTAAGCTTAGTCTGAGGTACATTGGGCCATTTGAAGTTCTTAAGTGTGTGGGGGAGGTGGCCTATGAATTGGCCTTGCCTCCAGGGTTGTCAGGAGTACACCCGGTATTTCATGTGTCAATGTTGAAAAAATACCATGGTGATGGAAACTATATTATTCATTGGGATTCGGTCATGCTTGATGAGAATCTGTCTTATGAGGAGGAGCTTGTAGCTATTCTAGATAGGGAGGTCCGCAAGTTGAGATCAAAAGAGATTGCATCTATCAAAGTTCAGTGGAAAAATCGACCAATTGAAGAGTCTACTTGGGAGAGTGAGGCTGATATGCATGAAAGATATCCACACCTTTTTATCGATTCATGTACCCTTCCTTACCCTCGTCTTCTTTTGATCGTTCGAGGATGAACGGTGGGTAAATTGGTATCTAATGTAACGACCCATTTGGTCGTTTTGAGTACTAGAACTTTTTATTTCATAAAATACCATCTGATAGATTCTAAAAGGATATTTTGGCCTATTCGTAACTACAATTATCGAATTAATGGGGTAGTTTTAATAATTTATTTAGTTGGTGGTTAAAGAAAATAACATTAGAATTAGTAGTGGGCCACTTTTACCACTTTTATAATTGATCATATAATAATTATGGTAAAGAAATAATTTGTAAAAGAAAAAAAAGAAAAGAAAAGTAGGCGAGAAACTTTATCAGCGGCGTCGACCTAGAGCGAGTGACTGCTCTTTCAGGTGAGATCTTCGAAACTTTCAATCTTTTATGTACATAGTGTAGAAGATGACATATACTTAGTAATAAAGCACCAGTGAAGTGATTTGTTGGAGCTATGGTGAAGGTGAGAATATTAGTCCACTTACTGGAACTAACGGAGAGACTATAAGAAATAACAAGGATATTAATTGATTGTTATTTAAAATTTGCATAGATAGACTTGATTACTAGTAAGTTGTATCAAAGTGAATTGTTTCTCAAGTTGATGTGGCAACAAATGTGATAGTCACTGGTTGATGTGTCTATTCAGGGATCAATCATGACCAACTAACTTAGGGAAATTATTAGAAGATTATGATGTGATGATTGGAGGAGAGTAGAATAATATAGCGAGTTAACAACTATAATCAGACTAAGGCAAATTTTTGTAGTTAGCGCTAATGGTCAATAATTAATCTACGTCAATCTTAGGTTATTTTCATTAGTTATTATATTATGACTAAGTTTTAATATATTGGGATAGATAATTAAATATTAGATGTATTGTATTAGTGGAATACCATTAAAGGTATGTTAATTGGAGGATTAAGACTTACCCTTAGGCATGAACTTTAGGAAATTGATTATAGATTGGGTGACTTTTTGAGTCTAGGATAGACATAGAGTAATATGAATGTCTATAGACTCGTTAACTTACAAATTATGCATACATGATAGATTGGGAACGTTCGAAGGCATTGAGGAAAGGAAAGGTGTTGGAGAAGTAGCTTGCCTGACTTCGATTCTTCGGTGGAGGTAGGTTATGGTTTATTCTCTTTGATAGATAGACTCTTAATAGTGATTGATATGCATTGAGTGATATTGTGAAGTTCTCTATGTACTTGATTGTGTGGTTGTGTGGTTTGTGATTGGTCTGAAATCCTTAGACCGTGAAATTTTATAATCTTGAACCCTCTCTATCGAAGTGATGTCTTGAATAAGAATGCTTGATGAAATATTGTTAATAAAGTGAAAAGTGGTGATAATAAATGATAAATTAACGATATATTGGATCGGATGCCACGAACCGGTATGATATTATTGGATTGAATACCATGAACTGACATGATATTGTAGGATCGGATGCCACGAGCCGGCATGATATTATTGGATCGGGTGTTACGTTCCGACACGGTAATATTAAAGAAAAACATATATATATAAAGTAATGTACTCAATCTCAAAGAACTCAATTCCCAAAATAACATGGTTTGGAGGCATGAGTCCTCATGTGTGATCTTGATATTGTTGACTGATTACGTACTTACTTTAGTGTTGTTGTCACTGGTTCATGTTGTTTGTTGCTTGCCTCCTGCTAAGTGTCATAGTTGATTTTATACTATTATTTGTTACATATTAGTTCTTATTTTGGGTTGGCCGATGATCCCTACTCAGTACATATTCCTTGTACTGACGCCTATTTGTGTTTTCTTCGTTTTCTTTTGTGGAGTGCAGCAAGTGTACCATCGACTTCGACTCGCCCTCAGCTCTTGCCAGTCTCCATCATATCAGGTTCAAGGGTGAGCTATTTATTCGAGCTTGTGTTGAATTCTCTTGGTCATGACATGATGTCCTTAGTTTTCGGACAAAAAATACTTTATTCATTTAGATTGATTTCTTTGATACTCTTAGACTTAGTATTTGGAGATTAGATGTCCTTGATGTGATGACTTTCAGGTTTTGGGAAACAATATTTAATAGACTTTAATGGATTTGGGTTTCTTATATTAATAAGATTTGAGCTTCCGCATTATAGTTGTATTTTGTAAGTTGAACAAGTAATGTAAGTTAGGGTTGAATTTGTTGGTCCGCCCACCTAGGATGTTAAGTGTGGGTTCCACTCATGACCAGTTTTGGGTCATGACAGGAATTAACATCCATGAAGTCTTCTTCAGGTTTATGACATTACATTCAAACCAACTAATGCGAGGTAAGACCTCTATTCTATTCATTTCTTATAAATTGGGACTAGTATTGATGAATTTTATTGTTATCTCCTTTTTAATAGAAGAGTGAGCTTCGAGGAGTTGATACTGTCCCGACCCGAGCCTACACAATTGAAAGAAACATTTAAAAACAGTTTACTGAATCTCAAAACTTTGCGGAATATATTGAGTATGAAACATAAGTTTTAAATAAAATATCTGAAACTGAAAGACTCTCCAAAACTGTCTATCTATGAAGCCTCTACTAAACAAAGATGAGTGTCGGGACAAGACCCACGAGTCCTCAAAAGAACTACTACTAACAACTCATAAAACTAGAGTCCTCCGGAAGCAAGGAGGTCTTACTCAAAATCGGATAAAGTGATCTCAACGGACACTTGCTGAGGATCCTAATAACCTGTATCTGCATCATTAAAAGATGCAGGTCGAATGACATCAGTACATTGAATGTGATAACAATGTACTCAAGCTAAATGTAAAGAAATAAATGAGTTAAAATTATTTAAAGCTTTACAAAATACTTTTTCATCTCTGAACTCAACATAATAAGTGATATATAAAATTACACTTTAACTCTATTTGAGAGATTTTCTAACCGACAACCATCACTATGAGCTACGTGATGATACAACATCTCGCCCACGCTGCCAGAACTATCCTATACCTTGCCGGGATATAGGACTCCTCAACTAAGTGGATCCACTAAGCAATAAGGATTTATCTAAAAAGTATGATCCTTTACCCATGTTGGCATACATGGTTTATGGGGGCTATGAGTTGTCTGAACTCTCCCTCATATTGGTGCTCAATACTACTCCCAATAATATGTATTCATGCTCAATGTTTAAAAACATAACTCTTCCTCTGGTTTGAGATAATTGCTCAAACTACCCTCTTAAAAGAGGTAACTGCTCTTGAAATATCTTTTAAACTCATAACTCATTCAGAAATCTCAGATTCTCTTTTATCAATGTAAAAATTGATACATTTAGGAATACATAGTCCCTTTATACTCTTACTCAATTCATACTTGAAAACTCTTTCTCAAAAACATATACAAATCATATTTTAATATGATCATTGATGACTCGGGAAGTCATACTGCATAAACATTGATGGTATATCTAGATACCATACTGCTCATACATTGATAGCATACTCGATTGTCATACTAATCATACTTTAGAAACTCTTTTCTCAAAACTCATCTTTACTTTCTCAAAACTCAATATAAGAACTCAAGTGTTTGCTTTAAAAAAAATTCAAAATTTATACCTCAAAATAGGGTTCATGCTGAAATATAGACATAAACAAATCAACTCAAGGATCTCAAAAATAATATAGAAACTCAATAATTAGGAATAGAACTTTTTAAAATAAATATGAACTCAAGAACTCAAAAACAACTTATCTCAAGAATACTCAAATCTAGGAAAAAAATCTTAGATTTCTCTTTTACTGATTTGAAACTAGATGTAGGGCGTGAGGACGAACTAGTCCAACACTATGATAGCCTTACATACCTGGAAGAAGAAGGTTCTTGAAGAATCTTGAAGAATAACTTGATTAGAAGCCTTTAAACCCTAGCTTGAAAGAGAAAAATAAAGAAACCCTTTTTTGAGATTCTTGAATTAGTTTCTTGAAATCTCTATGGCCAAAAATTATGATTTTCATTAGTGATTCATAATTGTATGGAGGAATTTGAGTCTGAAGGAATGGAATTCTTGGAGAAAGACTTACCTTGAAGAAGAATATTGAAAAAGATTGAAAGAATCTTGAATGGAGTCTTCTACTTTGATTTTCCTTAGAGTTTTTCCTTAGGGTTTGAGAGAGAAGAGAATGATGGATTAAAAGATCAAAATCTGATTGTTTTGAGCCTTATAGTAGTCAAAAATTTGTTTAGGGTTTTTGTTGGAGGTAAAAAGACAACGAGACCCCTTTTAATATTTTCCCGTCGGCTTATTCGTCACTGCACAGTATCAATTACTAAAATGGTCATAACTTTTTCTCCAGAAATTGGATTGACGTGAAATTGGTGGCGTTGGAAAGAAGATTCAAATACCTTTAATTTGATAGGTTATTGGCCATGTAACTCCTAATATTCTAAGCGATATGGTCATTTGAAGTTGACCTAAGTAGAATCTTACATCAAAACTTAATCGATAAGGAAACTTTCAACTCTACTTTGTGCTAGGAGTTTCTAGTGACCTTAATTGATATCCAAAATCATTCCCACACTAAAGAATTTACCTTTACACAATGGGTAGTTTATGAATCACCCGATATGACCCTACAAGTAATGAAGAATGGTTCGAGTCTTAACTTAGAAATTTTTGGGGTGTTACAATATCTCCCCTTTGGGATCATTCGTCCTCGAATGACGGTTGGTCTGAGTATAGAAAGGGGTTACTCTTACTATATTCAAGTGTAACTTAGAATCACAAAGTACTTAACATAGGGTGATTATTCTGATCTAAATCACAAGATTCGGGTTTTATACCTCTGTAGGAAATCTCATCCCAAGAACACTACTCCTTACCGCTACATTCAACTGACCTTGAGCTAATATCACGAAACACCTAATGTATCACGCATTGTCTACATGTTAACAACACCACTCTCCAAAACTAAAAAGGATTACTGAAAGGACTTTAGGGAGAAAGATCATAAGCACGATTCATTCGAGAATTCTGATATAAGAATATGCACGACATAACATTATGTTGCTAGCCATTGAGAGTAATTCATGGATTTGTGAGAATGAACATACGGTGAGGCATGATTGCTTATATGAATAGGTTCATAGCATGAGACCGATATCTATAACTTTATGGAATAAGATTAAGATCAATGGGTTAAAGTCTTTGCCCCTCATTCTAGAAACTGAGCATAGATGTGAATCTCTCTTAAGTGTATGAGCATAGATCATAGATACAATTATGATATTAGAACCATCAACAAGATATTGTAATGACTGAACTATGAGGAATACGCTAGAGTATGAATGGATTGATGTACTTCCTTCACTCTTTCTGAAGGCATAACTATCTCATTCTCAACACTTGACTTGATTCCTCATCTTATCATCTCCCCCTTAAGTTTGGAGCTGACACTTTGAAACTATGGATCTATTCCCATCATCTCTAAACTGGTCTACATTCCATTTACTCTAATACTCGGGAAAGGCTTATCTCACGGCTACTGAACACTCCATAAGCGGGTACTAAGACTCCTTCTAAGACCTCTTTCTAAGATGATTCTCTTAACCTCTTCTCAATGGCTTATAAAGCTGCTTCATCTAGCTCTTAAGGGAAGAAAATTGTTTTCATCAGCCTATTGCACAATGACAACTCAATTATGCTATCTAGGCACACATGGAATATCATTAACTTAATTGGAACCTCATCTGGTAACATACCATCTCGGTACACCTCTTAATTCTCTTGTAACTCTTATGACTTAGCCACACTTCGCTGCCCTTATCTAAACGTTAGGGTCTCTTACTTGTACCACTCATTTTTATTGCAGCTAACATCTCAATTCCTCACTTCTCTATGTCAAGTCTACCAGATCATATCTCAAGACTAACATCATCTCTCTCATGTTTCCATCCTCTTGGTCACGACGCTCATCTAGAATTCAAGCTTAATTTTTATTACTAATCTCGGATATCAATATGATTGCTCACTTACTATATTAACTTACAACTACTAGATACAAATTAAGAAACACACGCCCACAAGACCTCATAACGAGTAGCCAATCTTCATCTCTCAGTCTACATACTTACATATTACTGTCACATTTCATTTCACAACTTAAATACTATTTATTCACTCATTACACATCATTGCCTAATTAATTCTATAACACTTTGAATATTGTGGGCTCTCCCTTAAAAATCATAAGCCTGACTTAGATCTATCACCTTATCATAAACTCCATACTAGTTAAACATACTCTAACTCATCCTAACTCGCAACTGTTTCTCTACCTCCTATCATTAAACCTTCACAACTCACCACTTCTTAGTCTACCCATAAGGGAAAACTACTCATTAATAACTCACTAGGTGCATGACTGTAACAATATCATTTGCCTCATCAGTATCTCTCTTTCTTAGATGACTGACCCTCTGCATGGATTCTTCTAACTTTGGGCACTCTTACTACTACTGCTTATAATCTCATAACTCATACTATCTTTTCGAGTGCAAATTCTACCCAAGCTCTAAAGCACGCTTCCTCATAAGGGCCTCAACTGAAACAAGTTTAGGGAAAAGAGTCTGGGAATACATCTCGTTTTTAGCTCGAACACATGAATCATATGGATAAGAGTGCATTCCTTCGAAACTCAACACTTAACTCACTCACGGGCTTCTCTCAAGCCCATCTACATTCTCATGACTTCGTCAAGACTTTTCCTGAGGGTAACTCATCCATAAGGATCTTGAGATTTACTTTTCAACCACCTTTAGTATGAGGGGTAGTCGAATGGATATGAGGAAAGCACGAATTTGAATAAGCTCCTTACGACATAGTTTTATTGCACGATTTAGAGTATGAAAAAAGGGAAACTTTTCTTAAATGTATATAGTCCCTCATTTATAGAAGTGGGGCCCTCACAATCATAATCAAGATCCTACCGACACAGCTTCATACACACCCCAGGACACATGAACTCTATGCTTTAATACCAACTTTGTCACGACCTGAGCCTACACCCTGGACGTGGCCGGCACTCAAGAACCATTGGTGGTCCCCAAGCGAACCCTCATCCTGGCTGACTACAAGCGAAAGACTAACTTGAGCATACATAAGCATCAAATTGAAAGAAATGTTTAAAAACAGTTTACTGAATCTCAAAAATTTGTTGAATATACTGAGTATGAAACATAAGTTTTAAATAAAATATCTGAAACTGAAAGACTCTCCAAAACTGTCTATCAGTGAAGCCTCTACTAAACAAAGATGAGTGTCGGGACAAGACCCACGACTCCTCAAAAGAACTACTACTAACAACTCATAAGACTAGAGTCCTCCGGAAGCAAGGAGGTCTTACTCAAAAGCGGATAAAGTGATCTCAACGGGCTCTTGCTAATGAATCTAAGAACATGTATCTGCATCATTAAAAGATGCAGGTCGAATGACATCAGTACATTGAATGTACGAGTATGTAATATAGCTGAATAACAAATAACTGAAAGAAAGGACCGGAATAGATAACAATGTACTCAAGCTGAATGTAAAGAAATAAAGGAGTTAAAATCATTTAAAGCTTTACACAATACTTTCTCATCTCTAAACTCAACATAATAAGTGATATATAAAAATACACTTTAACTCAATTTGGGAGATTCTCTAACCGACAACCATCAGTATGAGCTACGTGATGATACATCGTCTCGCCCACACTGCCAGAACTGTCGTATACCTTGCCGGGATATAGGAGTCCTCAACTAAGTGGATCCACTAAGCAATAAGGATTCATCTAAAAGGTATGATCCTTTACCCATGTTGGCATACATGGTTTATGGGGATTATGAGTTGTCTGAACTCTCTCCCATATCGGTGCTCAATACTACTCCAAATAATATATATTCATGCTCAATGTTTAAAAACATAACTCTTCCTCTGGTTTGAGATAATTGCTTAAACTACCCTTTTAAAAGAGGTAACTGCTCTTGAAATATCTTTTAAACTCATAACTCATTTAGAAATCTCAGTTTCTCTTTTATCAATGTAAAAATTGATATCTCTAGGAATAAATAGTCCCTTTATACTCTTACCCAATTCATACTTGAAAACTCTTTCTCAAAAACATATAAAAATCATATTTTAATATGATCATTGATGACTCGGGAAGTCATACTGCATAAACATTGATGGTATATCTAGATACCATACTGCTCATACATTGATGACATACTCGATTGTCATACTAATCATGTTTTAGAAACTCTTTTCTCAAAACTCATCTGTAATTTTTTGAAACTCAGTTTAATAAATCAAGTGTTGGCTTTAAAAACTTTTCAAAATTTATAACTCAAAATAGGGTTCATGCTGAAATATAAACATGAACATATCAACTCAAGGATCTCAATAACAATATAGAAACTCAATAATTAGGAATAGAATTAAAAAAAAAAACATGAACTCAATAACTCAAAATCAATTTATCTCAAGAATACTCAAATCTAGGGAAAGAATCCTAGATATCTCTTTTACTGATTTGAAAGTTGATGTAGGGCATGAGGACAAACTAGTTCAACACTTTGATAGCCTTACATACCTGGAAGAACAAGGTTCTTGAATTTTTTTGAAGAATCTTGAAGAAGAAGTTGGTTAGAAGCCTTGAAACCCTAGCTTGAAAGAGAAAAATCAAGAAAATGTTTCTTGAGATTCTTGAATTAGTTTCTTGAAATCTCTGTGGCTAAGAATTATAATTTTCATTAGTGATTCATAATTGTATGGAGGAATTTGAGTTGGAAAGAATGAATTTTTTGGAGAAAGACTTACCTTGAAGAAGAATCTTGAAAAAGATTGAAAGAATCTTGAATGGAGTCTTCTACTTTGATTTTTTCTTAGAGTTTTTCCCTAGGGTTTGAGAGAGATGAGAATGATGGATTAAAAGATGAAAAATCTGATTGTTTTAAGCCTTATATTAGTCAAGAAATTTGTTTAGGGTTTTCTTGGAGGTTAAAAGACAAAAAGACCCTTTTTAATGTTTTCCCATCGGCTAATTTGTCACTGCACTGTATCAATTACTTAAATTATCATAACTTTTTACCTAGAAATTGGATTGACGCGAAATTGGTGAAGTTTGAAAGAAAATTAAAATACCTTTAATCTGATAGGTTATGGGCCACGTAACTCCTTATATTCTAAGAGATATGGTCATTTGAAGTTGACCTAAGTAGAAACTTACATCAAAACTTAATCGATAAGGAAACTTTCAACTCTACTTTGTGCTAAGAGTTTCTAGTGACTTTAGTTGATATCCAAAATCATTCCACACTAAAGAATTTACTTTATACATATGGATAATTTATGAATCACCCGATATGACCCTACAAGTAAATGAAGAATTGTTCGAGTGTTAACTTGGAAATTTTTGGGGTGTTACAGATACCTCTACAAAAGGATCCAGATCTAACATGTATGTCCTCAACTTCATCAAAATCAATTCGATTTATAATCATGTTTTTCCTTTTAATCTATTGATAGTTTCTCTTTTATCTCATTGTGTTCCCTAGTTATAACTGAAATATTGTATCCCTTGGGGTTGTGTTGAATCGTGTACTAAATTGCCTCTTTGTTTCACAACACACCTTCAACCCATGACATTCAAGAACTACCCGTTCACGTTAAGATCAGTTTCGGGAGTTCGATTCGCCCTAATTCGATTTTGTAAAGTCTTACGGTTTTCTTAACGTCTTAGCTATATAGTTATGTGATCAAAATCATAATTAGATCTCTAATTTATTACCAGATTTCCCTAGACCTCACTGGCTCTGATTTCGTCCAAATCTTGGACTAGACTAGGAATTCTCAAGTTACTACCAAAAAGTTTTCTGACCCCAATTATTTCCCTATTGGCCTTTCCCTAACAACAGGATTAGGTCGTTACAATTAATAAGAAAAAAAAAGAAGAAGAGAAATGTAGAAAAAGGAGAAAAAAAGATAAATAGGTTCCTTGGCCAAAGAGAGGTGCCACATAACTTTTCTTTTATCTAGCTTTATATTATATATATATTGTTAGATGATATTCTCATCAATAAATTTAGTGATTTTGTATATAAAACTGTAACACCTTGGATTTGAAAAGATAGAAAATTTTAGCTTTTCCAAGATCCGGTGCAAGTACCAACGGAGCCACCAACAGCCCGTGGACTGAAATACGGTCCTTAGGTAGCTCCGTGGATGGCCAGTCCAACATTTCCAAAGTGTAAAAGTTACAGTACTTTCATACGGTTCACCAGGACGGTCTGTCGTCCCATGCACGAGTCGTAGGTAAGTCTCGTGGGTGAGTCCAGACTTAGAAAAAGTTTAGAGTCAAAATTTGAGACCCACAATTGAGATATACGACCCATAGGTGAACACACAGACCGTACATGGGTCCATCGTTGGGAGTCCATAATTCACGGTGTCTGATCTCACCCACGACCAACTAGGACTGGCCTGGCCATTGGTGAGGTCGACAGTTATTTTAAGGTAGGACTTTTGGGTCTTTTCCTAAATATTCTAGCCCAATACTAGGTCATTTTACATTCTATTAGAGGCCGTAGATAAATGTTTTTAACCTCAAAATCACCTAATTCAATTCATTCTCTCAAATTCCTAAAAGAAGAACAAGTTCATACTACCAAATATACCTCTCTCTAGAAGCTTGAAGAAGAAGACTAGGGTTTCAAGTCAAGTCTCCAATTTCACCATTGATAGTAAGCTCTTGGAATCAAGGTAACATATTATTCACCTATGGAGTCCTTTCCTCCATAGGGTTTTTAAATATTTGTATTTTCACAAGGTAGAATATCCAATGAAAGTTAGGGTTTTTACTCAATCTCATGGGTTCTTTTCAATTATGATATTATTGATTGATTTATGTCTTTTTATGTATGAATTGAAGAAATTGCATGTTTCTAAGTTGAATCCTCATGAACCCATGTGAAATCCATGTTTTCTAGAATTGATCATATGATGAAGTTTTTGAATCATTAAAGATGAGTTTATGAAGATATGCATGTTCTTATAAAATTGATGAAAATGATTTAAGTTGCTTTAAGAGTAAAGAATCCATGTTTTTTTGTTGTGTTGTGAAAGGATTTCTCATATATACATGAAAGAATGATTGTGAAAGGGTTTTCTCACATAAAAGATTCTTAGGGTTGAAAAGTTTTCTCAATTAAACTTTGATTCAAGATTAAGGAGCTATTCTAATGAAACCTAGCTTGGATTGGTTGCTTAATTGTACCTTTTGATAGATGATAATATGAATTTAGCTTGGATTGACTACTTGATATGCCCTTCCATGGATAATAAGACAAGTTAATAATAATGACTATTCCATGGGATTTACGCTTAGCACCGACAAGATATTGAGATGGAAGCTCTCCCGTAGATTGAGGTCGGGTTTGTAGTAGTAATCTCTTTATCACATACCTATGTGCCCCCATAGGATGATTGTCTTAGATAAACATTAGCTAGTGGATCCACATAAGCTAGAAGTTCATGGTCTTACCTTGGTAAGTAGGACACCCCTTTTCGGTGTGTGGTATACACCGGATTTCATGTTTATAGCCTACATGATTTTTATGTCGGTTAAAGGTAAATCTCCCACAATAATAAACTAAGGTTACTTCAGAAGTATCTCAGAAATGTTCTAAAGATGTTAGCTTACATTGACCATGTTTTATGATGTGCGTTTTCTAACCCTTGATCTTATGGTTTTGCTTGGTCATTGCATGTCATGAAAAGTCCTTTAGCATGATTTCATATGTTTATGCATCGCTATCGTACTTGGTGCATTCCATGAGGTAAAAGCCAATGGGGAAAAAATTTGGGTCAGAAAACTTTTGTGTAGTAACTTGAAAATTCCTAGCCTAGTCCAGATTTGGATGAAATCTGAGTCACGTGAGGTCTAGGGAAATCTGGTAATGAATGAGAGATCTAATTATATTTTTGATCAAATGAGTAGATAGCTAAGACGTTAAGAAACCCGTAAGACTTTACGAAATCGAATTTGAACAAGTAGAACTCCCGAAACTGATCTTAGCGTGAATGAGTAATTTTTAAATGTCTTAGGTTGAAGGTGTGTTGTGAAATGGGAGTTTGGAACTCCAATTTTGACTCTCTGTTTCTGTGCAAGCCGCCAGGGCGGGGCCGCCACAGCGGGACAGTCGCGACTTAAGTCGAAAATAAACTCCAAAAACATCATTATTCTGCAAACTTCGTTCTTAAGAGTTAGGAGACAACCCCAGGAGATTTCTTGACAGTTTTCCACGACTTTTGGTGCTAAAGGTAAGAAATTTACTCTCCAAATTCATTTTTCGATATGTAGAACGTAAATTTATGGATATTTATCATTGGGGGAGGGTTTTGGCCTGAAGTTGATGGTGGGAAAAACCCCTAGTTGCACCTTAGGATCATGGGTTTGGTCTTGGGTTTGATATAATCCGGGTGAATTAGACCTTAATTATTGATCCTTCCGTTAAATTATGCATTTGTAGACCACGAACAAGCGGAAATAATCCCGAAAGGGAAGATTCAAGTGCCTTAGAGGGATTCAAGCTTGGTTTCGAGGTAGGTGATGGTTTGATTTCATGTTTGTGTGATGTATGTTAGTAGTTGATTCATTGTAATGCATGTATGTATGCGAATTTTACACTATTGATCACACCTAATGTAAATGAGTATGAATGAATGATTGTAAGCCATGAATCAACACTTGATTGTATGATTATGAGAATGTACATTGTGATTGTGATTGTGGCATGTTGAATGGATCGGGTGTCACGTTCCGACACACTAACTGGGATCGGATGTCACGTACCGATATACATATTGGATTGGGTGTCACGTTCTGACACATTAACTTAGATTGGTTGTCACGATCCGGCACACTAACAGTTTGGGTATGGGTTCCATGAGAGGACCATTGACTTGTCGTATATGCGTATTATTGAGAATGTGGAATTGTACATTGCTCTTGAAATAATAACTGATATTGTATATGTTCGGTATATGCGTGTTTACTATGTTGTGACTGCTTATATATATGTTTGACTTACTGAAATAGCCGCGTGATCCTACCAGTACACTGTGGTTGTGTACTGATCCTGCACTTGCTCCTTCTTTGATGAGTACAGGGCATCTTCAGGCGGCTACGGACAAACCTCGTTTAGGAGATCAGTGAGCAAGATCGGATTCAAGGGTGAGCTAGTTCTTTCAGGCTGCCATGGGTCCTCTATGTTTTAGTCCACCCTTTTCAGACTCAGGCTTTGTAGTTAGATTTACTCGTACGTTTAGTTTGGGTTGTACCCATTTTCTTAGACTTGTCATTAGTAGAGTTTTGGTCCATTGACTTTCAGATTCTAGGGGTGTTTTCCGCAATTTTTGGTAACGATTTTGTTAAACTTTCGGAGTTTATGGGAACTCCACTTTATTTTTGCATTTAAACCTCCTTCCGTATCTTTAAATGTTTAGTTTTGGGGTTAGTTGGTTGGTAGTAATAGTTCTCCCACCGGAGGGTTAGTGTGGGTGCCAATTATAACGGTCTGGGTCGTGAAAAAGTTGGTATCAGAGCCCTAAGTTTGTTGATCTCAATGTACTAAAACGAGTCTAGTAGAGTCTTGCGGAACGGTACAGAGACGTCTGTAATTTTCTTTAAGAGGCTATATGACTTTAGGAAGTCTCTCTGTTTTCTCTTGTCTCCTTTTGTGCTATAACTTGGTTCCAATTGGTATCTAGTGATCCAAATTGGTATCTAACCTCCTTCACTCTTTTGTCCGCAGATGGTTAACACTATGTTCAATGGTGTCAGGCCCACAACTCCCGTCATTGAGCCCGCTGAGGAGTCCATAGCCCGAGGTCGCAGTCGAGGCAGGGGTAAAGGAAGAGCAAGGGGCAGAGGCCGAGGAAGGGTAGCACCCTCTAGGTTTGGAGCACCAGTTAAGAATGCTCCCAGAGATGAGGTTCCTCCCGCACATCATGAAGAGGTAGGAACGAATATGGAGATTGAGGACGAGGGGGATGTTGGACAGAAAGATGATGCACTGGCTAGGAATACCGATGCTCCTCCCTTAGACCCAGTGTTACCTCAACAAATCATGTCTTTTCTGAAAGGATTGGTTGGTCCTGGAATCTTTCCAGCAGTACAATCTGCTCAACCCCTAACCAAACGCCCCGTTACTTTTACTAGTCCCAGGGGAGATACAACATTAGGTACTGATGCGTTTTATCCTACCTTTGTTGGGTCCAGTAATGACTGGTAATGAGCATGAGATGTTGACTAAGTTTCTAAAAATGAAGCCGCCTGTGTTCCATGGTTCTAAGAGTGAGGACGCCTACAAATTCATCTTGGATTATTATGAGAGGCTGCATAAGTTAGGCATTGTACATCAGCATGGAGTAGAGTTTGTGACCTTCCAACTTCAGGGTGAGGCTAAGCATTGATGGACAGCATATGTGGAATGTAGATCGTCAGTTTTACCCCCCTCACTTGGACCCAGTTTCATGCTCTTTTTCTAGAAAAGTATGTACCTCGGACCTTGAGAGATCGTATGAAGGATGAGTTCATGGCTTTGGAGCAAGGTGGTATATCTGTGGCTGCTTATGAGGCTAAGTTCCATGCTTTGTCTAGATATGCTACGCAATTGGTGACTACTGAGGAAGAGAGGATCCGTCTATTTTTCAAGGGATTGAACTCTGAGTTATAGGTATTGTCTATGCACATGACTTCTGCAGGGAAAAGTTTTAATGAGGTAATGGATTTTGTGAAGAAAGTGGAAGGAGTGAGGCGCGATGGGAAGGCTAACGTGTTGGCTAAGAAAGATAAGAGCACAAGTATCTTTCAGGGTTCCTACTCCAGAGGTTCAGGTAGGCCGACACTTGCAGCCTGGCCAATTCAGTCCGCTATGCCCTCTTCTATAGGTAATTACTCGGGAACTCCACATCAGAATTTGATTCAGGATAGCCAGGGAGCCACACCTTCGGCGGGGTGCAGGCCATCTTTTGATCGCACTTGTTATAATTGTGGAGAACCTGGGCATATGAGGAGAGATTGTTCCCACCCGCACATGTTGGACCCCGCGCAACAACAGACTAGAGTAGTGGTACCCACAGGAAATGGTAATAATAGTCGAGGACGTCCACAAGGTGGGCGAGGAGGAAATCAGCGAGGCCGTGGAGGTCGGGGAAATGGTAACGCAGGCAGAGGTACGGTGCAACCAGGCAGGGAAGTCGCCCGTCAAGATGACATGGCTCAGTGTTATGCCTTTCCATGCAAGAGCGAGGCAGAGTCTTCTGACATAGTGATCACAAGCACTATTCTTGTCGTTGACCGGATGGCTAATGTGTTGTTTGATCCGGGTTCTACTTATTCTTATGTGTCCGTTCAGTTTGCCTTGGGATTTGATATGATTTGTGATGTACTTGATGCCCCCATCCATGTTTCTACCCCAGTTTGAGAGTCTTTCATAGTCATCCATGTCTATCGTGCTTGTCCTATCTTGTTTATGGGTTTTCAGACTTGGGATGATTTGGTTATTTTGGATATGACTGAATTTGATATAATCTTAAGCATGACTTGGTTGTCCCCCTATTATGCTGTACTTAATTGTAATACTAAGTCTGTGACTCTAGAGATCCCTGGTAGGGAAAAGTTACAGTGGGAAGGGGTGTACAAGCCTAAGGCAGCTAAGATCATATCCTCCATTCGGGCTAGGAAACTAATGGGGCAGGGTTTTTTGGCTTATTTCGCCCATATTCGGGATGTTGAGGTCGAGTCTCCTTCTATTGAGTCTATTCCTGTGGTGTCAGAATTTAGAGAAGTGTTTCCTACCAATTTTCCAGGTATGCCTCCGGATAGAGATATAGATTTCTGCATTGACTTGGAACCTGGTACCCGCCCCATTTCTATCCCTCCTTACCGTATGGCTCCAACAGAATTAAGAGAGCTTAAGGCTCAAATCCAAGAGCTTCTTGATAAAGGATTCATCCGTCCTAGTGCTTCCCCATAAGGTGCCCCTGTCTTGTTTGTTAAGAAAAAAAATAGTAGTATGAGAATGTGCATAGACTATCGTCAATTGAATAGGGTCACCATTCGGAACAAGTATCCACTACCTCGGATAGATGATCTTTTTGACCAGTTGCAGGGGGGATCCATTTTCTCTAAGATTGATCTAAGGTCTGACTATCATCAGTTAAAGATTAGGCCTGAGGATATATCAAAAACGACATTCAGAACCCGCTATGGACACTACGAGTTTCTAGTGATGTCGTTTGGGTTGACAAACGCGCCTGCAACTTTCATGAGTTTTATGAATGGTGTGTTCAAACCATTTATGGATTCATTTGTGATTGTTTTTATTGATGACATATTGGTTTATTCGAAGAGTAAGGAAGAGCATGCCGACCATCTTCGTATTGCTCTGGGTGTTCATGGGAGACAAAAGTTGTATGCTAAATTTTCTAAGTGTGAGTTTTGGTTGACTTTGGTTGCCTTTTTGGGGCATGTAGTTTCAAGGGAAGGGATAATGGTAGATCCCTAAAAGATTGAAGCAGTCAGGAATTGGGTTCGGCCTAGCTCGGTAACTGAAATTAGGAGTTTTGTGGGGCTCGCTAGCTACTATCGTAGGTTTTTGAAAAATTTAGCTTCTATTGCCACACATCTTACAAGGTTGACCAAAAAGGAGGTACCTTTCGAATGGACTGAAAAATGTGAGGAGAGCTTTCAAAATCTCAAGACTCTCTTGACCACAACACCTATTCTTACACTAATGGTGGAAGGTAAGGATTTCTTTATTTATTGTGACGCTTCACATTCGGGTTTGGGTGCAGTGTTGATGCAGGATAAGAATTTCATAGCTTATGCATCGTGACAGTTGAAGGTACATGAGCGAAATTACCCAACACATGATTTGGAGTTGGCAGCGGTAGTGTTTGCTCTCAAGATCTGGCGGCATCATCTTTATGGTGTCAAGTGTGAGGTATTTACTGACCACCGTAGTCTACAACATGTATTCACTCAAAAGGATTTAAATCTGAGACATCGAAGATGGATGGAGTTACTCAAGGATTATGATGTGACCATCCAGCACCATCTGAGTAAGGCTAATGCGGTGGCAGACGCATTAAGCCGGAAGGCGGTGAGTATGGGTAGTCTAACTTGCTTGGGTGTGACCAAATGACCTTTGGCTAAGGAAATTCAACATTTGGTGTCTAAGTTCATGCAGTTGGGCATCTCAGAAAGAGGTGGGGTGTTAGCTAGCATTAGGCCAAATAGTTTGAGGATGAGAATTTGAATGAGCTTAGAAAGAAGACAGTGTCTGTTAATGCACAAGATATGGCTCTTGATGCGGAGGGTGTGCTCAATTTTAAAGGAAGGATTTGTGTTCCTAGAATGGACGACTTGATTCAGAATTTATTGACAGAATCTCATGATTCGTGGTATTCCATTCATCCGGGTGTGACCAAGATGTATCGAGATTTGAAATGACTTTATTGGTGGCCTGGCATGAAGAAAGACATAGATGAATTTGTGGCTAAGTGCCAAAACTGCCAACAAGTAAAATATTAACATCAAAGGCCTGCAGGGTTGCTTCAGAGAATGCCAATTCCGGAATGGAAGTGGGAAAGGATAGCTATGGATTTCGTGGTTGGTCTCCCTAAGACTTTGAGGAAGTTTGATTCTATTTGGGTTGTGGTTGACAGGTTGACTAAGTCATCCCACTTCATTCCAGTCAGAGTAGACTACAATGCGCAGCAATTGGCTAAGGTGTATGTAAATGAGATCGTGAGGCTGCACGGGGTGCCCCTTTCTATCATTTCGGACCGTGGTACGCAGTTCACATCTAAGCTTTAGGGAAAATTACATGAAGAGTTGGGTACTCAACTCACTTTTAGCACAGCTTTCCATCCGCAGATGGACGGGTAGTCAGAGAGAATGATTCAAGTGTAAGAAGACATGTTGAAAGCATGTGTGATTGACTTTGGAGGACATTGGGATAAGTTTCTACCTTTGTGTGAGTTCTCCTATAATAACAATTACCACTCCAGCATTGATATGGCACCGTTTGAAGCACTTTATGGGAGATGATGTAGATCACCCATAGGATGGTTTGAAGCTGGAAATGTAAAACCTTTGGGGGTTGACTTGGTGAGGGATGCTCATGATAAGGTAAGAAGCATCCAAGCTAAGCTTCTAGCAGCCCAAAGTCGATAGAAAAAGTATGCAGACCATAAGGTAAGAGACATGGCATTTCAGACTGGGGAAAAGTTCTTCTTAAGGTGTCACCCATGAAAGGGGTGATGAGATTCGGCAAGAAGGGAAAGCTTAGTCCTCGATACATTGTACTATTTGAAATTCTTGACTGTGTAGGACCAGTAGCTTATAGATTGGCTTTACCTCCTAACCTATCGAGAGTTCATCCGGCATTTCATGTGTCCATGTTGAAGAAGTATCATGGGGACGGGGATTACATCATAAAATGGGACTTAGTGTTGTTAGACAAGGACCTTCAGTATGAGGAGGAACCGATTGCAATTCTTGATCGTGATGTCCGGAAGCTTCGGACCAAGGAGATTAAATCCGTGAAAGTTCAATGGAAGAATCATCCGGTTGAGGAAGCCACTTAGGAGACCGAGAAGGACACGCGAGACAAGTATCCCCAGTTGTTCAACGATTCAGGTACTACTCTACCCTTACTTTAGCCAGTCTTTCCTAGTTGATCACTCGGGGATGAGTGATGGGTATATTGGTATCTATTGTAACGACCTGATTCCGTTGTTAGGGAAAATCCAATGGGGAAAGAATTTGGTTTTGAAAACTTTTTGGTAGTAACTTGGAAATTCCTAGCCTAGTCCAGATTTGGATGAAATCTGAGTCACGTGAGGTCTAGGAAAATCTGGTAATGAACGAGAGATCTAATTATGTTTTTGATCACATGAGTAGATAATTAAGATGTTAAGGAACTCGTACGACTTTACAAAATTGAATTTGGATAAGTAGAACTCCTGAAACTGATCTTAGCGTGAACAAGTAGTTTTTGAATGTCATAGGTTGAAGGTCTGCTGTAAAATGGGAGTTTGCAACTCAAATTTCGACTCTCTGTTTCCGTGCAAGCTGCCAGGGAAGAAATTATCCCGCCAGGGCGGGGCCGCTTTAGTGGGATGGGGGCCGCCACAGCGGGACAGTCGCGACTTAAGTCAGAAATAAACCCCAAAAACGTCATTATTCTGCAAACTTCGTTCTTAAGAGTTAGGAGACGACCCCTGCTGATTTCTTGACAGTTTTCCATGACTTTGGTGCTAAAGGTAAGGATTTTACTCCCCGAATCCATTTTTTCGATCCGTAGAACATAAATTTATGGGTATTTATTGTTGGGGGAGGGTTTTGGCCTGAAGTTGATGGTGGGAAAAATCCCTAGCTGCACCTTAGTATCATGGGTTTGATATTATCTGGGTGAATTAGACCTTAATTATTGATCATATCGTTAAATTATGCGTTTGTAGACCATGAACAAGCGGAAAGAATCTGAAAAGGGAAGATTCAAGTGCCTTAGAGGGATTCAAGCTTGGTTTCGAGGTAGGTGATGGTCTGATTTCATGTTTGTGTGATGTATGTTAGTATTTTGCTTCATTGTAATGCATGTATGTATGCAAATGTTGCACTATTGATCACATTTAATGTAAATGAGTATGAATGAATGATTGTAAGCCATGAATCAACACTTGATTGTATGATTATGAGAATGTACATTGTGATTGTGATTGTGGCATGTTGAATGGATCGGGTGTCACGTTCCGACACACTAACTGGGATCAGATGTCACGTACCGACATACATACTGGATCGGATGTCACGTTCCGATACACTAATTTGGATTGTGTGTCACGATCCGGCACACTAACAGTTTGGGTATGAGTTTCATGAGAAGACCATTGACTTGTCGTATATGCGTATTATTGATAATGTGGAATTGTACATTGCTCCTGAAATGATAACTGATATTGTATATGTTCGGTATATGCGTGTTTACTATGTTGTGACTGCTTATATATATATATTTCACTTACTGGAATAGCCGCGTGATCCTACCAGTACACTGTGGTTGTGTACTGATTCTTTACTTGCTCCTTCTTTGATGAGTACAGGGCATCTTCAGGCGGCTACGGACAGACCTCGTTTAGGAGATCAGTGAGCAAGATCAGATTCAAGGGTGAGCTAGTTTTTTCAGGCTGCCATGGGTCCTCTTTATTTTAGTCCACCCTTTTCGGACTCAGACTTTCTAGTTAGATTTACTCGTATGTTTATTTTGGGTTGTACCCATTTTCTTAGACTTGTCGTTAGTAGAGTTTTGGTACATTGTCTTTCAGATTCTAGGGTTGTTTTCCGCAATGTTTGGTAATGATTTTGTTAAACTTCCGGAGTTTATGGGAACTCCACTTTATTTTTGCATTTAAACCTGCTTCCGTATCTTTAAATGTTTAGTTTTGGGGTTAGTTGGTTGGTAGTAATGGTTCTCCCACCGGAGGGTTAGTGTGGGTGCCAATCACGATGGTCTGGGTCCTGATATTTTCAATAAACAAGTTAGTAATTTTGACTAGTTCAATAATTTTTCCAAAATTAAATCATCAGTTCTTATAAGTTAAAAGTTATTATTTATAATTGTAGATGAAAAATCGGACAAACCATTGTACCATGAGATTAAAGGTAAGTCGTCTTGATTACGAGAATGGTAAATTTTAACTTCTTTTAATGGTGCATTTTGTATGTATTAAACAAGATCAAATAGAGATATAAAGGTTAATACCATCTTTGATACCTCTCTATTTTATGCTTCACTCTCTATATTTGGAGAGTAAAATAGAGAATGCCCTCTCCAACCACTCTTTAAGAGCCTGTTTGGATTGACTTAAAAGTTGGTCAAACCTACTTTTAAGGTAGTTTAAACTTTTGGAGTGTTTGACAAGGTTAAAAATAACTAAAAATAAGTTTAAAATGACTTTTATAAAGTTAAGAATAAAAAGTAGGACTCCCCTGTTTTAGAACTTAAGAACAAAAGAACAATATAAAGAGGAAGACAAGAAGAATATAAGAAAAGAGGAACAATATAAGATAACTTTCTTTCTTTCAAGTGTGTTCAACATTATTCTCAACACCACTATTTATAGGATACATTGAGGAATACCAAAGGGTGTCATAAACATTACATTAAACCTTGAGAATTACTACCCATTAAGGAGGAAATAAACCTAGGAGTTATGGTCATCCATTTGACCACATTATCAACAACATTACTACCAATAAATGATGAAATTAACCTAGGAATTATGGTCATTCATTTGACCACATTATCAACAACATTACTACTCATAAAGGAGGGAATTAACCAAGGAGTTATGGTCATCCATTTAACCACCAAAATGATTTACAACACTCCCCCTAGGATGACCATTGATAGATAATATACCTCGTTAAAACCTTACTAAGAAAAAATCATGTGTAAAAAAAATCTTAGTGAAGGACAAAAGAGTACACATATCTTGTAATAGGCTTTGTTTGTTGCCTCGTTAAAAACCTTACCAGGAAAACCCATTGGGATAAAACCTAGGCCAAGGGAAAAAGAGTGCAACACATAGTTTACTCCCCCTGTTGCAAACATTATTTAATTTCTTGGAGACGACGCATTCCAATCTTGAATACCAACTTTTCAAATGTTGAGGTTGGTAATGCTTTAGTGAACAGATCCGCTAAATTATCAACTGAGTAAATTTGCTGAATATTTATTTCACCTTTCTTCTCAAGATATATCATGAGTGAATTTTTTTTTGGTGAAATATATTTTGTTCTATCTCCTTTAATGTATCGTCCCTTCAGCTGAGCTATACATGCATCATTGTCTTCGTACAATGTAGTTGGAATATCCTTTTTCATAAGAAAGCCACACATTTCTTGAATATTTTGAGTCATTGCTCTCAACCAAACACACTCCCGACTTGCTTCATGGATAGCTATTATTTCTGCATGATTTGAAGAAGTAGCAACTAATGTTTGCTTCATTGAACGCCAAGATATAGCTGTGCCTCATATGTAAATAGATAGCCTGTCTGATATCAAACTTTATGTGGATCAGACAAATATCCATCATCTGTATAACCAATCATTTCTGACTTGGATTTATTAGAATAAAATAATCCCATATCAATGGTTCCTTGAAGATATCTGAATATATGTTTGACTCCATTCCAATGTCTCTTTGTTGGGGATGAGTTGAATCTTGTCAATAAACTTACTGCAAAACAGATATCTGTTCGAGTATTATTGGCAAGATACATTAGCGCCCCAATGGCACTAAGATATGGAGTTTCATCGCCAAAACATTCTTCATCATTTTGTTGAGGTCGAAATGGATCTTTATGTATGTCAAGCGATCTCACAACCATCACGATACTCAATGGATGTGATTTATCCATGTAAAATTACTTTAAAACCTTTTTTGTGTATGTTGATTGATGTAAAAATATTCCATTTTTCAAATGCTCAATCTGTAGGCCAAGACAAAAATTTGTCTTATCAAAGATCTTTTATTTCAAATTCTTTCGTGAAATATTCAACAACTTTTGAAAGCTCTGTAGGAGTGCCAATGATATTTAAATCATCAACATACACAACTTTTATAACAAAATCAAATCCAGACCTTATTATAAAAACACAAGGACAAATAGGGTCATTTTTGTACCCTTCCTTTAGCAAAAAATGGCTAAGGCGATTGTACCACATCCGCCCTGATTGTTTCAATCCATACAAGGATTTCTGAAGCCTTATCAAACAAGTTTCTTGCGTATTTTTATGTGCTTCAGGCACATTGAATGCTTCAGAAATTTTCATGAAAATATCGTGGTCCAATGAGCCATATAAATAGGTTGTGACAACATCCATTAGACGCATTTCAAGCTTTTCATGAACTGCCAGATTTATTAGATACCTGAAGGTAATTGCCTCCACCCCTGAAGAATATGTCTCCTCATAATCAATGCCAGGCCTTTGCGAAAAATCTTGTGCCACAAGTCGTGCTTTATATCTTACGACTTCACCTTTTTCATTTTATTTTCGCACAAAAACCCATTTGTACCCTACTAGCTTGACACCTTCAGGTGTTCAGACTATTGGTCCAAAAATTTCACGTTTTTCAAGTGAAGTTAATTCCGCTTGAATTGTGTCCTTCCATTTTGGCCAATCATTTCTCTGTCTGCATTCATTGATAGATTTTGGTTCAAAATCCTAACCTTGTTGCATTATTTCAACAACAACATTATAAGCAAAAATATTGTCCACCACAATATTATTTCGATTCCACCTTTTTCTCGTCGAGACATAACTTATTGAGATTTCTTTATTCTCATTATTTTCAGTTATTTGGACCTTCTCTGTGGTCTTATCATTTGTTATGTCTCGGAGCTCCTCTTGAGCAATTTCCTCTATCATGATCTTTATTATCATTTGTTCCTTTTCTTTTTCGAGGATTTTTATCCTTTGAACCAATTGACCTACCATGTTTTAGACGTGGTTTAGACTCATTTGTTTTAATAATTTGTCCTACCGAGACATCAACTCGAACTGGAGCATTTTCTGCTGGAATATAAGATTTAGTAACCCTTGGAAGGTTAGTAAATGCATATGGCAGTTGATTTGCAACCTTTTGCAAATAAATCATCTTTTTAACCTCTTGCTCACATTGATTTGTTCGAGGATCTAAATGAGATAGGGATAATGAATTCCAATCTATCTCTTTTTCCAACTGCTTATGTTCTCCCCTAATGTTGGGTATACTGATTCATCAAAATGACAATCAGTAAATCTTGGCGTAAATAAATCTCCTGTCATAGGTTTCAAATATTTGATAATAGAAAGAGATTCATACCCAATATACAACCCCAACCTTCTTTGGGGACCCATCTTTGTGCGCACCAATGCTGCTACATAGTTGAGAGAATTCATGATAAATAGTTGGCCTTATGCGCACCAATGCTGCTACATGCAAAATAGCATGCACCCATATTGAAACATGCAACTTTGTCCTCATTAACAATGATCTAGCTATCAATTGGAGGCGCTTAATCAAAGATTCCGCTAGACCATTTTGAGTGTGAACATGAGCAACTGGATGTTCAATTGTTATCCCAGTGGACAAACAATAATCATTAAAGGCCTGCGATGTAAACTCACCAGCATTATCAAGACGAATTGTCTTTATTGCATAATCTGAAAATTGTGCTCTTAATCTTATTATTTGAGCCAACAACCTCGCAAAAGCCATATTGCGAGTTGATAATAAGCACACATGTGACCATTGCATCTATCAGAACCATATAATATTTAAATGGCCC
Source organism: Solanum etuberosum (assembly GCA_029582245.1). Lineage (NCBI taxonomy): Eukaryota > Viridiplantae > Streptophyta > Magnoliopsida > Solanales > Solanaceae > Solanum > Solanum etuberosum. Next base: position 53,303 of record JAJONR010001598.1, on the reverse strand, counting down.
ACATGGAGGGCGAATTGACCCACATATATCACCCTGTATACGTTCCAGAAATGTAGGGGATTCAGTCCCCACCTTAGCTGTTGATGGTTTAATAACCAACTTTCCTTGAGAATAAGCTGCACAAGAGCATTTCTTTGATTGAAGGATTTTCTGATTCTTCAACGTTTGCCCATGTGAATTCTCAATAATTTTGCGCATCATATTATAACTGGGATGGACCAACCGGTCATGCCAAATGATAAAATAATTAGGATTAGTAAATCCTTTGTTTAGTATGGCATGTGATTCAACCATACTAATACTTGTATGGTACAATCCAGAAGAAAGTGCGGGTAATTTTTCATGCACATACTTTTTCCCCAATTTTATTGTAGTAATATAAAGGTATTCAACCTTTCTTTCATTGGCAGTCTCAACATGATAGCCATTTTAGCGAATAACCTTGAAACTTAATAAGTTTCTTTGAGACTTATTACGATACGATGCATTTTTAATAGTTAATATCGTTCCTCCAGGTAGTAATAAGGCAGCTCTTCCAGAGCCCTCAATTAATTTTGCACTATCAGATATTGTATTAATATAAGCCTTTTTCATAATCAAATTAGAGAAATATTTCTTTTCTCTTAAAATAGTGTGAGTTGTAGCACTATCAAGGAGACACATATCTCCATTACTTATCTTGAACCAATTGAAGATTGAGGAATTTTATTTATCTTCATAAAATAAAAGTACATCATAAGAAATATGAAAAATCAACAACTTTGCAAGAAAATAAAAGTACTTTTTTATTTCTGAATATAAAAAAAACATAAGGAAAAACATAACAATTAAAAGCACATAAATAAAACAACATAATTATTTTCCCCAATCAAATGATCAAATATTAGTTTTGATCTCCAAAGAAGTCTTCAAGTTCCAAATGAGTAATATCATCAAGGTCATCAAAATCATCATCTTTTAAAGCCAAATTTGCTTTAATATTGTCATCATATTTTTGTGAAGGCCCTGCCTCGACATCATTTTTATAGGTCAAGTGTGATTCCACCCGAGCATTAGAAGAAGAGGCACCATTTTTATTTCCTTTTCTTTTTATTGAATCCTGATAAAGCCTAACAAAATGCTCAGCTGCTCGACATTCATTCTTCCAATGCCCTTTCATGCTACAACGATGACTATTGGCTCTTAAAGGATTGCTTTGAGAACCCATATTGTTCTCCCTTTTGTGGCGATCACCACCATGATGATTATTATATCATCCTCTGCCATTGCCATATCCACGCACATTATTTTGGCCCTAATTTTTTGTAACACCCCAATTTTTTTTTGAGCTAAGACTCGAACCATTGTTCGTTGTGAGTAAGATTTTACCGAGAAATTTAAATTTTCTTAAGTGTTAATTTCACTAAATATAGCACCTTGAGTTCCAAAAAGAACTAAAGAGAATTCATTCAAGTCATTCCTAGGTTCTTTTAAGCTTTGGGTCAACTTCAAACGACCATAACTTTTAGCACATGATGAGTTAGGAGACCCATAACATATCAAATGAAAGATCTCTGAGTCCTCTTTCCAACGCCACTGAGTTTGCTAAATTTAGAGTTCGGATGAGGAAGATATGTCCATTTGAGTGTATCCTGTCCTGTTAAGGAAAGTTACTTGAATTAATGAGGGGTATTTTGGTCTTTTCCTTACCCCACTAGCCTAGATCATTTTTTTAAACATTTTAGGGGTCTAAAATGATTGGAATCAGTTTTAGTTATTCCTAAACGCGCTTAGGGTTTCTTGAGAGGAGTTTAAGAGGAGAAAAAGGGAGAAAAGCTTCAAGCGTTCAAGATTCTTATGATCTTCGAAGGATTTCGCCAAGGATTTTATCCTTAAGAGGTATTTAAGCTTTTATAGTGTTGGGTTCGTTCACCCACACGCCAATCATGTGATTTTTATCCATAAATTTCATTTTTGAGGTTGAATGCTTTGAGTTCTAAAGGTTTTAACTTCATTCCTTGTTAATGAAGTCTTGTTCAGTTCTTGAGGTGAGGATTTTAGAATTATATGAGTTCATTGATAGTTCCTTGTGTGGGTTTCGCTGAAATTTTTCTGGGTTATAAGAATTCGTGAATTTTGACCTTAGAATTGCAGAAGGTATGAGTTGATTTGAGTTTGGGAGAGGAAGAAAAGATCGGACAAAAATACGTGCCCAGCTCCACCTCGCGGAGGTGTTTTAAAAATTCAATCCCCAGAAAAGTTACCCCCTCTCAGCGTCGCGGAGAGGATACGGAGTTCACTGTCCCAAAATTTATTTTTGCGACCAAAAATTTAATTTATCTTCCGCGTCGTGCTAGTGTCCTCCAAATTGTGTCTTCACTCGTTTCTTATTATCAACTATCTAAACTTCATTTAATCATTGAGAGATACTATATCCTAATTATAATACTTGAATTCATACTTTAAATTCAAGGTAAAGTTAAGAGGAAAGTTCAAGAAAGTCTTTGAGTCAAATTGTGAATCCCTTTGAGATCAACTATCGATTTGAGCTAAGTTTTGAGGAAGTAAGTATGAGAATGAGAAGAGTTGTACACATGAGTTATATATTGTTATTTAGACCCTTGAGTTGAGTCATTCATGCCCATAATTCTGCATGAACTCCATAAATTGAGTATCTTTGAGAGGAGTAGTATCTTCAAGTTCTAAGTCTTGAGTATTGAGTTCCTAATTCTTTTGAGATTATATTCCAAATCACGGGACTACTACATATTACCCATGAAGGTACTTGAGTTGAGTTGTTCATGCCCATAATTCCGCATGAAGCCTATGAGTCGAGCAGTCTCGAGTTGAGTAGTATCATTGAGTCCTTGAGTTCAGGAGTTGTTAAGTTCCGAGAATTCAGTTTTATATATGGTTATTGAAAACCTTGAATTGAGTCGTTCACGTCCATAATTCGGCATGAATCCTATTTTGAGAAGTCTTTTACAATTATTTATAATTTTTTTAAGACTTGAGTAAATGAGTATGAGGATGAGGCGAGTCAAGTTTTTTTTTAAAAATGATACACGAAAACTAAGTATTTTCAAGAGTAAATATTTTTACATTTAAGAAGAGAGGAAACACCAATTTCCAAAAGAGTTCATGAGGAGTTTTTGAGTATAATCTCTTTTAAGAGAAACCTTTTTGAGTAATAATCTCAAAGTTGAGGATGAAGAATTGTTTTCTTTAAAACATATGAGCTAAGTATATTTTGAGAGTAGTATTGAGCACCGATATGGGGGAGAGTTCAAACAACTCACAGCCTCCATAAACCATGTAGCCAACGTGGGTAGAAATGTTCATACTTTTTAGATGATTCCTTATTGCTTTTTAAGCATAGACTAGAAGATCCACTTAGTTGAGGAGTTATATACCCCGACAAGGTTTATGACAATTCTAATAGCGTGGGCGAGACGCTGTATCATCACATAACTCATGGTGATGGTTTTCAGTTAGAAAATCTCCCAAATAAGAGTTATTATTGTATTTTTACATACAATTGAGTTATTATTGTATTTTTATACAATTGAGTTATTATTTAATATTCTAAAAGCTTTCCATATATTGCATATTTTATTGTTTCTTTATCCTTGAGTATCTTGATTTGAGTATCTTCGAGTCGAGTATGTTGAGTTGAGTATCTTCGAGTTGAGTATCTTACCTTCGAGTTGAGTATCTTATCCTTGAGTTGAGTATCCTATCCTTGAGGGGAGTTTGAGTTGAGTTGAGTGAGTTGAGAAGAGGTAAGTATATTTCCTTTTTATCAAATTCAATTTTATGTTTATGCTTTAGAGTTCTCCTTACATGCTCGTACATTCTATGTACTGAAACCATTTGGCCTGCATAGTTTCATGATGCAGATACATGTATTCAGGATCATCGTCAGACATTTCGTTGAGGTCATGTGATACTCCAGTCAGCTTTTGTGAACCTTCTTATATTTCACAGGACTTCACCTTTACCTTACAGTTAGTAGTTTTGAGATGTCGCAGGTCTTGTCCCGATATCTTTCTGTAATAGTAGAGGCTTCATAGATAGACAGAGTTGTGAAGTTTTTCTGTATTTACTTTCTTTTGAGTATTTTTCAGACTTTCTTAAAGTTCAGTATTGGAGTTCAATGAATTTAATTCAGTTTTAAGCTTATGTATTCTTGAGTTAGTCTTCCGCTTGTAGCCATCCAGGATGAGGGTTCACTTGGGGACCAACAATGGTTCTCGAGTGCCGGCCACATCCAGGGTGTAGGCTCGGAACGTGACATTTTGAGTTTATCTTCTTTCAGACTGGCCATGTGCTTCAACCTCATTTGCTTTTGATAACGGACTAGTTCCTGTGGGAAGGGCCTCATGGTTTTTCAATAAAAGAGTATTATGTTGCTCAGCCACATGAAGGCATGAGATCAACTCATAATACTTTTTGAATGCCCTTTCACGGTATTGTTGCTGTAGTACCAAATTTGAAGCATGAAAAGTTGTGAGGGTCTTTTCCAACATTGTCCTCATCTTTTATATCTTCCTCACATAATTTCAATTGGGAAGTAATTTTGTATACAACAGAATTATATTCACATATAGTTTTAAAATCTTGTAACCGTAAGTGAATCCATTCATAACGAGCCCTTGACAATACCGTTGCCTTAAGGTGGTCATACCTTTCCTTCAAACCAGTCCACAATTCAAGTGGATCTTTCACCGTAAGGTATTCAACCTTCAATCCTTCATCCAGATAATGACGAAGGAAACTCATTGCCTTTGCTTTGTCCTGACTCGAAGTTGTATTACCATCAGCAATAGTGGCACTAAGACCTTTAGCGTCAAGGTGAATTTCAGCATCGAGTACCAATGACAACTAATTATTTCCAGAAATGTCAAGTGCCACGAACTCAAGCTTTGATAAATTCGACATGATAAAACTATCATAGAAAATAATTAAATTAGTATAAAATAGACAGTGAGTAAATAATTAGGTAGCAATTTTTTTTTCATCAAAGTAAAATTAGCATACAAACTAAATTGATATTGTGTCTCACAAACAACAAAAATAACTTTTAGTAAAATTGAAAGATAAAAGCTTTCATTAAAAATTAATCAATAGTATATAGATAATTCACTTTTTCCAATGAGAACAAAAAACACTAGAATTTGTAGTCTTTTTTCCCACAAAACAGTGACCTTCATCTTCTCTTCACAAAATCGATAAATGGTTAGCCTTTTTTTCATTCTGTAACGACTTGTTCCCATCGTTATAAAAAAGCCAATGGGGAAAGAATTTGGGCCAGAAAACTTTTGAGTAGTAACTTGGGAATTCCTAGCCTAGTCTAGATTTGGATGAAATCTGAGTCACGTGAGGTCTAGGGAAATCTGGTAATGAATCAGAAATTTAATTATGAATTTGATCACATGAGTGGATAGCCAAGACGTTAGGGAGCCCGTACAGCTTTACGGAATCAAATTCGGGCAAGTAGAACTCTCAAAACTGATCTTAGCATGAACAAGTAGTTTTTGAACGTCAAGGGTTGAAGGAGTGTTGTGAAATGGGAGTTCGGAACTCAAATTCTAACTTTCTGTCTCTATGAAATCCGCCAAGGTGGGGCCGTTGTGGTGGGTTGGGTCCCACTGTGGTGGGACAGTCACGACTTAAATCGGGTAAAAACCCCAAAAACGTTATTTTCTACAAACCTTCGTTCTTGAGAGCTAAGAGATGACCCAGGGAAAGTTCTTGACAGTTTTCCACCACTTCTAAAGCTAAAAGTAAGATTATTACTCCCCTAATCCATTTTTTGAATCGTAGAACTTAGATTCTTGGGTAATTATCATTGGGGGAGGGTTTTGACCTGAAAGTTAATAGTGGAAAAAACCCTGATTAAACATTAGGATCTTGGGTTTGGCCATGGATAGATAGATTTATCATTATCCGGGTAAATTAGGCCTTTTTTATTGATCCTTGCGTTAATTGATTGTTTTTAGACCAAGAACAAGCGGAAAGAATCCAGAAAGGAAAGGCTTAAGTGTCTTAGGAGTATTCAAACTTGGTTTCGAGGTAGGTGATGGTTTGATTTTCTGTTTGTGTGATATATGCCGGTTAATTGCTTCATTGTATGCATGCATGTATGTGAATAGGGAAATGCAAATCAGATCCAATGAAAATGAGTATGTGTGACGATTGCATGCCATGAACCTAATACTTGATTGTATGATTTTGAGTAATGTTCATTATGGGTGTGATTGTGATTGTGGTTGTGCTGATTGGATCGGGTGTCACATTCCGACACATATATTGGATCGGATGTCACGTTCCGACACATATATTGGATAAGGTGTCACGTTTCGATACATATATTCGATTAGGTGTCACGTTCTGACACACTAACAATTTGGGTGTGGGTTCCATGAGAGGACTATTTTGATTATTACATTCACGTCTGTTGTTGTTGATACTGGAAACTGTATGTTGCTCTTGAAATGATAACTGATCTAAGTATTCTGTATATGTGTGTTTAATATGTTGTGATTGCTTGCCTATGATTTGCTTACCGGAATAGTCACGTGATCCTACCAGTACACTGTGGTTTATGTACTGATATTGCACTTGCTCGTTCTTTGTTGAGTACAGCGCATCTTTAGGCGGCTACTGATAGACCTCGGCTAGGAGATCAGTAATCGAGACCGTATTCAAGGGTGAGCCAGTTCTTTCAGGCTGCCTTGGGTCCTCTATTGTTTAGTCCATTCTTTTCGGACTCAGACTTTCTTATTAGATTTACTCGTATGTTTAGTTTTGGGTTTGTACCCATTCTCTTAGACTTCTTGGTTAGTAGTTTTGGTATAATGACTTTCAGTTCTAGGGGTTAACTTTTGCAATAGTTTGTTAGTTGTTTTTTTGAACTTCCGGAGTTTATGAGACTCCGTATTTCTTTAAGTCGTTTAAACCTGCTTCCGTATCTTTAAATGTATGGTTTTTGGTTAAGTTGCTTAGTCGGGTTGTAGTAATGGTTCTCCCACCGGAGGGTTAGTGTGGGTGCCAATCATAACGGTCTGGGTCGTGACAAAGTTTGTATTAGAGCCCTAGGTTCGTTGATCTCATTCTACCAAAATGAGTCTAGTAGAGTCTTGCGGAACGGTACAGAGACGTCTGTACTTTTTTTCGAGAGGCTATAGGACTTTAGGAAATCTCTTTGTTTCTACTCCTTTTGTACTATGACTTGATTCCAATTGGTATCTGGCAATCCAAATTGGTTTCTAATCTTTTTCCCTCTTCTGTTTGCAGATGGTTAACACGCGTTTCAACAACGTCAGGCCCATAGCTCCCTTCTATGAGCCAGCCGAGGGGTCCACAACAAGAGGCCGCGGTCAAGGTAGGGGTAGAGGAAGAGCAATGTGTAGAGGCCGAGGAAGGGTAGCACTTTCCAGGGGCGAAGCTCCAGTTGAGAATGCTCCCAGAGAAGAGGCCCATCCTGCACATCACGAACAAGTAGAGGAGAATGTGGAGGTCAAAGACGAGGAAGATGTCGGAATAGAGGGGGATGCACAGGCAAAGGCTACAGGTTTTCCTCCATTAGACCCAGTGTTAGATCAGCATATCATGTCTTTTCTGAAGGGATTGGTCGGCCCCAGAGTCCTTCCTACAATGCAAGCGGACCAACCTCCTGTCAATCCCCCCATTGCTGCTACTGTTCCCTGGGTAGGTGGAGAATTAGGCACTGATGCCTTTTTCCATCCCCGATGGGGTCCTGTGATGACTGGTAATGAGCATGAGATGCTGACTAAGTTTCTGGATCTAAAGCTATGTTCTATGGTTCTGATAGTGAGGACGCCTATGAGTTTATTTTGGATTTCTATGAGAGGCTTCACAAGTTAGGTATTGTATACCAGCATGGGGTAGAGTTCGTGACCTTCCAACTTCAAGGTGAGGCTAAATAGTGGTGGAGGGCCTATGTGGAATGCAGATCGTCAGTTTTACCCCCACTCACTTGGATGCAGTTTCATGTTCTATTTCTGGAAAAATATGTGCCCCGGACTTTGAGAGATCGTAAGAAGGATGAGTTCATGGCTTTGGAGCAGGGTGGTATGACTGTAGCTGCTTATGAGGCTAAGTTCCATGCCTTGTCTAGATATGCTATACAATTGGTAACTGCAGAGGAGGAGATGATTCGTCTATTTGTCAAAGGATTGAACCCCGAATTACAGGTATTGTCTGTTCACATGACTTCTGCAGGAAAAAGTTTTAATGAGGTGACAAACTTGGTGAAGAAAGTAGAGGGAGTTCGACGTGATGGGCAGGCCAAAGCTCTGGCTAAGAAGCCCAAGAGCACAAGTAACTTCCATGGTTCCTACTCCAGAGGTTCAGGTAGGCCGACACTTGCAGCCCGGCCAATTCAATCAGCCTTGCTCGCTTCTACAGGTGGTTACTCGGGAACTCCACCACAGAATTTTATCCAGGATAGCAAGGGAGCCGCACCTTCGGCGGACAACAGGCCATATTTTGATCGTAGTTGCTATAATTGTGGAGAACCTGGGCATATGAGGAGAGATTGTCCCCATCCGCACATGTTTGACCCCGCGCAGCAGCAGAGTAGAGAAGTGGTATCCGTGGGCAATGGTAATAATGGCTGAGGAAGTCCACAAGGTGGGCGAGGAGGGAATCAGCGAGGCCGTGGAGGCCGGGGAAATGGTAATGCAGGTAGAGGAGCAGTGCAACCAAGCAAGGAGGTTGCCCGTCAAGATGACATGGCTTAGTTTTATGCCTTCCCGGGCAAGACCAAGGCTGAGGCGTCGGATGCAGTGATCACATATACTATTCTTGTCTGTGACCGGATGACTACTGTTTTGTTTGATCCAGGTTCTACCTATTCATATGTGTCCATTCAGTTTGCCTTGGGGTTTGATGCTATTTGTGATATACTTGATGCCCCCATCCATGTTTCTACCCCAGTTGGAGATTCTGTCATAGTCACCCATGTATATCGTGCTTGTCCTGTTATGTTTATGGGTTTTCCGACTTGGGTTGATTTGTTATTTTGGATATGGCTGACTTTGATATAATCTTAGGCATGACTTGGTTGTCTCCCTATTATGCTGTGCTTAATTGTAATACTAAGTCTGTGACTCTAGACATCCCGGGTGGGGAAAAGTTAGAGTAGGAAGGGGTGTACAAGCTTAAGTAAGCTAAGGTTGTATCTTCCATTCGGGCTAGAAAACTGGTGGGGTAGGGGTGTTTGGCGTTTTTGGCTCATATTCGGGATGTTGATGTTGAGTTCCCTCTATTGACTCTATTCATGTAGTGTCTAAATTCAAGGAAGTGTTTCCTATCGATTTTCCTGGTATGCCTCTGGATAGGGATATAGATTTCTACATTGACTTGAAACCTGGTACTCTCCCCATCTCCATTCCTCCTTATCGAATGGCCCGGTAGAATTAAGAGAGCTTAAAGCTCAAATCCAGGATCTACTGGATAAAGGTTTCATCCGTCGTAGTGCTTCCCCGTGGGGTGCTCCTGTCTTGTTTGTTAAGAAAAAGAATGGTAGTATGAGGATGTGCATAGACTACCGACAGTTGAATAGGATCACCATTCGAAATAAGTATCTGTTGCCTCGGATAGATGATCTCTTTGACCAGTTGCAGGGTGCATCAGTTTTCTCTAAAATTGATCTAAGGTCTGGTTACCATCAGTTAAAGATTAGGCCAGAGGATATACCAAAAACGTCATTCAGGACCCGCTATGGGCACTATGAGTTTTTAGTGATGTCGTTTGGGTTGACCAACACTCTTGCAACTTTCATGAGTTTGATGAATGGGGTGTTCAAACCATTTCTGGATTCTTTTGTCATTGTCTTTATTGATGACATTTTGGTTTATTCGAAGAGTAAGGAAGAGCATGCCGACCATCTTCAGATTGTTTTGGGTGTACTTGGGAAACAAAAGTTGTATTCTAAATTTCCAAGGTTGAGTTCTGGTTGAATTCAGTTGCCTTTTTGGGGCATGTGGTTTCAAGGGAAGGGGTAATGGTAGATCCCCAAAAGATCGAAGCAGTCAGGAATTGGGTCCAGCCTAGTTCTATGACTGAAATTAAGAGTTTTATGGGGTTCGCCAGCTACTATCGTCGGTTTGGGAAGAATTTTGCTTCTATCGCGACACATCTGCCAAGGCTGACCAAAAAAGAGGTGCCTTTCAAATGGACTGAAAAATGTGAAGAGAGCTTTTAAAAGCTCAAGACTCTTCTGACCACAACACCTATTCTAGCACTACCGGTGGAAGGTTAAGATTTCATGGTTTATTGTGATGCTTCACATTCGGGTTTGGGTGCTGTGTTGATGCAGGATAAGAAAGTCATAGCTTATGCATCGCGGAAGTTGAAGGTACATGAGAGAAACTACCCGACACACGATTTGGAGTTGGCAGCAGTAGTGTTTGCCCTCAAGATCTGGCGGTATTACCTTATGGTGTCAAGTGTGAGGTATTTACTAACCACCGTAGCCTACAACATGTATTCACTCAAAAAGACCTAAATCTGAGACAATGAAGGTGGTTGGAATTACACAAGGAATATGATGTGACCATCTAGTATCATCCGGGTAAGGCTAACGTGGTGGCAGGCGGATTAAGCCGGAAGGCGGTAAGTATGGGTAGTCTAGCTTGCTTGAGTGTGTCCAAGCGGCCTCTGGCCAAAAAGATTCAAACCTTGGAGTCTAACTTCATGCAGTTGGGCATCTTATAGAAAGGTGGGGTGTTAGCTAACATTGAGGTTAGGCCCACGTTTATTGAGGAGATCAAGGCCAAAAAGTTTGAGGATGAGAGTTTGAATGAGCTCAGAAAGAAAACAGTGTCTGGCAAGGAACATGATGCAACTCTTGATGCGGGTGGCGTGCTCAGTTTTAATGGAAGAGTTTGCATTCCCCGAGTGGATGACTTGATTCAGAAGATGTTGACAGAATCCCATGGTTTGCGGTATTCCATTCATCCGGGTGTGACCAAGATGTACCTAGATTTGAAACGACTTTATTGGTGGCCTAGCATGAAGAAAGACATATCTGAGTTTGTGGCTAAGAGCCACAACTGTCAAGAGGTAAAATATGAACACCAAAGGCCTGCAGGTTTGCTTCAGCGAATGCCAATTTTGGAATGGAAGTGGGAAAGGATAGCTATGGATTTCGTGGTTGGTCTCCCTAAGACCTTAGGAAAGTTTGATTCCATTTGGGTGGTGGTTGATAGAGTGACTAAGTCCGCCCACTTCATTCCAGTCAGAGTGGATTATAATGCGCAGAAGTTGGCTAAGGTGTATGTGAAGGAGATAGTGAGGCTGCATCGAGTGCCCCATTCTATCATCTAGGACCGTGGTACGCAGTTCACTTCCAAGTTTTGGGGAAAATTGCATGATGAGTTGGGTACTCAACTCACTTTTAGCACAGCCTTCCATCCCAGACGGACGGGCAGTCAGAGAGGACTATTCAAGTGTTAGAGGTCATGTGTGATTGACTTTGGAGGACATTGGGATAAATTCCTACCCTTGTGTGAGTTCTCCTATAATAACAGTTACCACTCCAGCATAGACATGGCCCCATTTGAGGCACTATATGGGAGGGGATGTAGATCACCCATAGGATGGTTTGAGGTTGGAGATGTGAAACCTTTGGGAGTTGATTTGGTGAAAGATGCTCAGGATAAGGTAAGAAGCATCCAAGCTAAGCTTCTAGCAGCCCAGAGTCGACAGAAGAAGTATGCAGACCGTAAGGTAAGATACATGGCATTTCAGGCTGGTGAACAAGTTCTTCTTAAAGTGTCACCCATAAAAGGGGTGATGAGATTCGGCAAGAAGGGAAAGATTAGTCCCCGATACATTGGACCATTTGAGATTTTTGACTTTGTAAGGCCAGTGGCTTATAGGTTGGCCTTACCTCCTAGCTTATCTAGAGTTCATCCAGTGTTTCATGTGTCCATGTTGAAGAAGTATCATGGGGACAGAGATTACATCATAAAATGGGACTCAGTTTTGTTAGATAAAGACCTTCAGTATGAGGAGGAACCGGTTACAATTCTTGATCGCGACGTACGGAAGCTAAGGACCAAGGAGATAAAGTCTGTGAAAGTTCAATGGAAGCATCGTCCGGTTGAGGAAGCTACTTGGGAAACCGAGAAGGACATGCGAGACAAGTATCCCCAGTTGTTCAACGATTCATGTACTACTCTACTCTTACTTTAGCCAGTTTTTCCTAGTTTATCACTCAGGGATGAGTGATGGGTAAATTGGTATCTATTGTAATGACATGTTCCCGTCGTTATGGAAAAGCCAACGGGGAAAGAATTTCGGGATAGAAAACTTTTGAGTAGTGACTTGGGAATTCCTAGCCTAATCCAGATTTAGATGAAATCTGAGTCAGGTGAGGTCTAGGGAAATCTGGTAATGAATGAGAGAGTTAATTATGAATTTGATCACATGAGTTGATAGCCAAGACGTTAGGGAGCCCGTACGGCTTTACAGAATCGAATTTGGGCGAGTAAGGTCCCGAAACTGATCTTAGCGTGAACGGGTAGTTTTTGAACGTCAAGGTTTGAAGGTGTGTTGTGAAATTAGAGTTTGGAACTCAACTTCTGACTTTCTGTCTCCGTGCAAGCTATCGGGGTGGGATTAATCATGCCCGAGCGGGGCCGCTATGGCAGGACAGTCGTGATTTATTAGGTAAAAACCCCAAAAATGTTATTTTCTGCAAACCTTCAGTCTTGAGAGCTAAGAGACGACCCAGGGAAAGTTCTTGACAGTTTTCCACCACTTCTAGCGCTAAAGGTAAGATTATTACTCCCCTAATCCATTTTTCGATCCTTAGAACTTAGATTCTTTGGTAATTATCATTGAGGGAGGGTTTTGACCTGAAAGTTAATGGTGGGAAAAGCCCTAATTGAACATTAGGATCTTGAGTTTTGCCATGGATAGATAGATTGATTATTATCCGGGTAAATTAGGCCTTATTTATTGATCCTTGCGTTAATTGATTATTTTTAGACCAAGAACAAGAGGAAATAATTCAGAAAGGGAAGGCTCAAGTGTCTTAGAAGGATTCAAGCTTGGTTTCGAGGTAAGTGATGGTTTGATTTCCTGTTTATGTGATATATGCAGGTTAATTGCTTCGTTGTATGCATGCATGTATGTGAATAGGGAAATTCGAATCAAATCCAATGAAAATGAGTATGTGTGAACGATTGCATGCCATGAACTTAATATACTTGATTGTATGATTATGAATAATGTTCATTATGAGTGTGATAGTGATTATGGTTGTGCTGATTGGATCGGGTGTCACGTTTCGACACATATATTGGATCGGGTGTCACGTTCCGACACATATATTGGATCGGGTGTTACGTTTCGGCATATATATTAGATCGGGTGTCACGTTCTGATACACTAACAGTTTGGGTGTGGGTTCCATGAGAGGACCATTGTGATTATTACATTCATGTCTGTTGTTGTTGATATTGAAAACTGTATGTTGCTCTTGAAATGATAACTGATCTAAGTATTCTGTATATGTGTGTTTACTGTGTTGTGATTGCTTGCCTATGTTTCGCTTACCTGAATAGCCGTGTGATCCTACCAGTACACTGTGGTTTTTGTACTGATACTACACTTGCTCGTTCTTTCTTGAGTACAGGGCATCTTCAGGCGGCTACTAATAGACCTCAGCTTGGAGATCAGTGATCGAGACCGGATTCAAGGGTGAGCCAGTTCTTTCAGGCTGCCTTGGGTCCTCTATTGTTTAGTCCATTCTTTTCGGACTCAGACTTTCTTATTAGATTTACTCGTATGTTTAGTTTTGGATTGTACCCATTCTCTTAGACTTGTTGGTTAGTAGTTTTGGTCCAATGAATTTCAGTTCTAGGGGTTAACTTCCGCACTAGTTTGTTAGTTGTTTTGTTGAACTTTCGGAGTTTATGGGACCTCCGTATTTCTTTAAGTCATTTAAGCCTGCTTCCGTATCTTTAAATGTATAGTTTTTGGTTAAGTTGCATAGTCGGGTTGTAGTAATGATTCTCCCACCGGAGGGTTAGAGTGGGTGCCAATCACGACGGTCTGGGTCGTGACACATTCAATTATAAATAAAATGTAAAGTAGAAAAAGTATAGCCACGATTTAATAATTTTAACATTAGATTATAAAGGGATACCTCACAAGAAATATTGTTCAACCTTGAGATTTCGTGCTGATAATGTGTTGTAAAACTTAAGAATAAAAGAACAATATAAAGAGAAAGACAAGAAGAATATAAGACAAGAGGAATAATATAAGATAACTTTCTTTCTTTCAAGTGTGTTGAACATTATTCTCAACACCATTATTTATAGGATTACATTGAGGAATACCAAAGGGTGTCATAAACATTACATTAAACCTTGAGAATTACTATCCATTAAAGAGGAAATAAACCTAGGAGTTATGGTCATCCATTTGACCACATTATCAACAACGTTACTACCAATAAAGGATGAAATTAACCTAGGAGTTATGGTCATCCATTTGATCACATTATCGATAACATTACTACTCATAAAGGAGGGAATTAACCAAGGAGTTATGGTCATTCATTTAACCACTAAAATGATTTACAACATCCCCCTACTTTTTATTTTTTGAATTAAAAGTAATTTAAGTTTAACTTTTTATTTTTGACTTAAAAGCTACATTTTTTAAGTCAATCCAAAATGGGCTCTAATACACCTACTCTCCAGTTATAGAGAGTTGGAGAACTACTATTCATACTCTATATTTCACTTTTTGAGTATTATTTCTATTATTTTGTAATTAACATTTTATTTTTCATATAAGACTTTAGACTATTAACTAAATATTTAATATTCATAATTCTTTTTAAATGTAATATAACATTTTTAAGAATATATTATTTAATATGGAAAAATTATGGAACTAGTAAAAATTGTTGTATCCAAAACAATTGAATTCGAAATAAAACTATAAATTAAATTCTAAATAAAATTGCTACCATATTGTTAATTGAATTCTAAATATAATCGTATTCCAAACTTATTCATGCTTCCTCATAAGTAAATTCAATGATTTTTTTTATTAAATACCTGATTTATTAAAGCTTGAAGATCAAATCTGAATTGCTTGTCAATTATGTATTTCAACGAGTTTTTTCGGTCGATTATATCCTACTGCTCCAATTTTGCATTAAAAATAAATCACATATAGCGATCTCAAATTTTTCAGCAAAAACGTTGATGAATCGACTTGGATTCTAGGAAGAAGGAAAATTATCAATGACGAATTGAATTCAAGGACAATTATCAATCATTAATTGAGTTTGAGGAAGGAGGAAGAGAATGCTTATTAATCTCATAATCACCTATGTTTTAGATTCTTAATCTTTGTAACTGAAGTAATGAGGAATTTCAGCACTATTACCTAATTTAAAATTCTCTCTCTCCTGATTTTTTATGATTGAATATTTTTTAATTGTATTATCTTAAATGAAACATCTGAAAAAAATACATAAATTAGTCCAATAGCAAACTAAAATATAGTTCTTTTTTGTAAATATTGAAAGTGTAAGGGTCCTATTTAATACTAAAAGTTTGATATTTTGAAATTTTTTCCAGAAAAATTAATGAACTTGTCAAAATTACTAACTTATTTATCGAAAACAACTAAAATTTAAAATAATATTAAAAGAAACAATATTCTATCCATAAAGAAAATTATAGGTATCCTAATTTATTTCCTAATTTTTCTCAACTGAAACTCACGTTTTGGGCTAAAAATAAAACAAAGACCCACGTTCTCTCCTTCCATTCCCTCCATCTTTCATTGTTAAAATTTTACCACCACCGCTTTTCTTTCATCTAAAGTTGATGATTTTTTTCCAGAAATTTTAAAATTTTTCCTAAGGATTTACATCATAGTCCCATTGAATCAGGTAATCATATTTTTGATATGTATCTTTTGCGATTTCATCAGTTTTTTGGAGAGTTGATTTGTATTTTTTATTTTTTTGTATTCTTCTATTCTATATTCACCATTCCACTAAATTATATTCCAATAAAATTGATATTCCAATCATCCAAATATACAAATTTACAATTATAATAATATTACAAATTTATATTACAAACACATTGTATTCCATGAAAAAAATAAATTTCTTATTTGTTTTGTATTCAAAATATATTATATTCGAAGTTCAATTTATTAACATCAGCTAAATTATATTCTAAATAAATTTGTATTCCAATCATCCAACATACAAAAATTCAATACCATTCAATCATTCCCTATTTGTATCCCAAGCAGATTACATTCGAAGTAAAAATATATTTCGAAGCTTAATTATATTCTAAAGTGTATTATGTTGAATATACAATTTCAATCACATTGTCTATATTGTATTCTAAATAAATGTGCATTCAACACTTACCTACATAGAAATTCATATTCATTCAATCTTTCAATTTTTGTATCCAAAACAAATTGAATTCGAAATAAAACTGTAAATTGAATTCTAAATAAAATCGCTTCCATACTGTCAATTGAATTCTAAATAAAATAATATTCCAAACTTATTCTTGCTTCCTCATAAGTAAATTCAATGAAACTTTTGATTGAATAGTTGATCGATTAAAGCTCGAAGTTCAAATATAAATTGCCTGTTAATTATGCATTTCAACGAGTTTTTTCGGTCGATTATATCCTACTGCTCCAATTTTGCATTATAAAAAAAATTCTCGGATAACAATCTTGAGTTTTCCAGCAAAAACGCTGACGAATCGACTTGAATTCGAGGAAGAAGGAGGATTATCAATAGGGAATTGAATTCAAGGAAAATTATCACTCGCTAATTGAGTTTGAAGAAGAAGGAAGAAAACACTTAAGAATCTCATAATTGCCTACTTTTGAGACTCCGAGTCTTTGTAACAGAAGTAATGAGGAATTTCAGCGAAAAAATTATGGAACTAGTCAAAATTACTAACTTATTTGATGAAAACAACTACAGTTTAAAAATATTATTAAGGAGAACACAATTTAATCTATATAGCAAATTAAAAGTATCCTAATTTAGTTCCCAATTTTGCTCATCTGAAACCCACATTTGGGGCCAAAAATAAAACAAAGAAATTGCTCACGTTCTCTCTCCTTCCATTCTCTCCATATTTCTTTGTTAAAATTTCACTACTCCCGCTTCTCTCTCATCAAAAGTTGATGATTTTTTTCTAGAAATTTTAAAAATCTTCCAAAGAATTTACCTCACAATGCCATTGTTTCAGGTAATCATATTTTTGGTATGTATTTTTTGTGATTTTATCGGGTTTTAAAAGAGTTGATTTGTATTTTGGGTTCTTTTTGTACTCTTCTATTATTTATTCACCGTTAATTGTATTCCAATAATTTTTTTATTCCAATCATCCAAATATACAAATTTATAATTATAGTAATATTTAAAATTTGTATTACAAAAACATTGTATTCCATGACAAAAAATGTATTTGTTATTTGTTTTGTATTTCAAATGTATTATATTCGAGGTTCAATTTATATAACATCAGCTAAATTGTATTCTAAATAAATTTTTTATTCCAATCATCCAACATACAAAAATTCAACACCATTCAGTCATTCACTGTTTGTATCCCAAATAGATTAATTAAATGTATAAATGTATTTTGAAACTTAATTGTACTATAAAGTATATTATGTTGAATATACAATTTCAATCACATCATATATATTGTATTCTAAATAAATGATTATATGAAACTTCCTACGTAGAAATTCACGTCCATTCAATCTTTCAATTGTTGTATTCAAAACAAATTGAATTTGAAATAAAACTGTAAATTGAATTCTAAAAAAATTGCTTCCATACTGTCAATTGAATTCTAAATAAAATCGTATTCCAAACTTATTCATGCTTCCTCATAAGTAAATTCAACAAAAATTTTGATTGAATACCTGGTCGATTAAAGCTCGAATATCAAATCTTAATTGCCTGTCAATTATGTATTTCAACGAGTTTTTCAGGTCGATTAATCCTACTACTCTAATTTTGCATTCAAAAAATTCACAGATAACGATTTTAAATTTTCCAACAAAAACGTCGATGAATCGACTTGAATTTGAGGAAGAATGAGAATTATCAATGGCGAATCAAATTCAAGGACAATTATTAGTTGGTGATTGAGTTTGAGGAAGAAGGAAGAGAAAGCTCATGAATTTCATAATCGCCTATTTTTAAGACTCCTAATCTTTGTAACGGGAGTAATGAGGAATTTCAACACTATTACCTAATTTGAAATATTCTCTCTCCTGATTTTCTCTAATTGGTTGTTTTTTATTTGTATTATCTTGAATGAAACATCTGAAAAAATACATAAATTAGTCCAATATAAAACTAAAATATAGCTGTTTTTTTTGTAAATATTGAATGTATAGCTAAGGGGTCCTACTAAATGATAAAAAAATTATATTATGGATATTTTCCCCAAAATTATGGAACTAGTCAAAATTACTAACTTATTTATTGAAAATAGCTACCGTTTAAAAATATCATTAAAAAGAACTATATTTCATCTATATAGCAAATTAAAGGTATCCTAATTTTGTTTCTAATTTTTCTCAACTGAAACCCGCTTTTGGGATAAAAATAAAAAAAGAAATTACCCACATTCTCTCTCCTCCGATTCCCTCCATATTTCATTGTAAAAATTTAAACACTCCCACTTTTCTCTCATCCAAAGTTGACGATTGTTTTACCAAAAAATTTAAAAATCTTCCAAAATGTTTACATCACAATCCCATTGATTCAGGTAATCATATTTTCATTATGTATCTTTTGCGATTTTATCGATTTTTCAGGGAGTTGATTTGTATTTTTTTTGTATTCTTCTACTCTATACTCAAAATTTCACTAAATTGTATTCAATAAAATTTGTATTCAAAACATACAAATTTACAATTATAGTAATATTCAAAATTTGTATTAAAAACACATTGTATTTCACGATAAATATGTATTTCTTAATTGTTTTGTATTCCAAAATATATTATATTATAATTTATTTAACATCAGATAAATTGGATTCAAAATAAATTTGTATTCTAATCATCCAACTTACAAAAATACAACATCATTCAATAATTCACAGTATGCAACCCAAACTGGTTACATTCAAAGTAAGAATGTATTTTGAATTTTAATTATATTCTACGGTGTATTATGTTGAATATACAATTTCAATCACATCATCTATATTGTATTCTAAATAAATATGTGTATGAAACTTCCTACGTAGAAATTCACGACCATTTAGTCTTTCAATTATTGTATCCAAAATAAATTTTATTCGAAATAAAACTGTAAATTGAATTCTAAATAAAATCGCTTCCAAACTGCCAATTGAATTCTAAAAATACTTGTATTCCAAACATATCCATGCCTCCTCATTAGTAAATTCAACGAAAGTTTTGATTGAATATCTTATCGATCAAAGCTCGAAGATCAAATCTAAATTGCCCATCAATTATGTATTTAAAAGAGTTTTTTCGGTCGATTATATCCTACTGCTTCAATTTTGTATTAAAAAAATCACAGATAATGATTTCGAATTTTCCAGAAAAAACGCTAATGAATCCACTTGAATTCGAGGAAGAAGGAGGATTATCAATGTAAAATTGAATTCAAGGACAATTATCAGTCGTTAATTAAGTTTGAGGAAAAAGGAAGAGAATGCTCATGAATCTCAGAATCACCTATTTTTGAGATTCCTAATCTTTGTAACCAAAGTAATGAGAAATTTCAGCATTATTACCTAATTTAAAAGATTTTGTCCCCCGATTTTCTCTAATTGGTTATTTTTTATTTGTATTATCTTAAATGAAACATCTGAAAAAATACATAAATTAGTCCAATAGCAAACTAAAATATAGTTGTATTTTGTAAATATTGAAAGTATAGCTAAGGTGTCCTATTTAATGCTAAAAGTTTGTTGTTTTGAAAATTTTCCCTATGAAAAAATTATGTGAACTAGTAAATATTACTAATTGAAAATAACTACAGTTTAAAAATATTGTTAAAAAGAGCAATATTTTATCTATATAGCAAATTAAAGGTATGCTAATTTAGTTCCTAATTTTGTTCAACTGAAACCCACGTTTTTGTCACGTTCCAAAATGATTCATGAGTGACGCCCACACTTAACCTCCTAAGTGGGCGAACCAACGAATTCAACCCCAACTTGGATCCACTCTTTCTTTCAATTTCCACTTTTGTGATCGTTTCCTCTTTTATCACCACTTGCACAAATAATCATATTGGTTAGTTCGAATGAATTAACACGACTCAACACTACTAAAACCTAGCAAATTCATTCCCAAACTCGGCCAAAACATGGGTTTTTTTAGTTCCTAGGCATAGAAATATGCCCAAGATCACCACCCCACACTTAGAGCTTTGTTCTTCCTCAAACAATTCATCATTCTAATCGTAGACCTAGACTCACTAATATTGGCATTTTTGCTTCCGCAACTTACTTTCAGGGATCTTTATCAGATCAAAATATGCATGTTTTCATTCACACTTGGCCTTGGCCACTTGCAGACACCACACGGCCTCAAGTATTGACTCGACAACTTTTAGGAACCTAAACATTAAACTTCATGCCAGCCATCAGATATCACCTATATTTTATAAAACAAGTGCCCCTCTTGAAAAAAAGTAGTCCACACTTCACTCACAAGATTGATTATAACATGTGGACTTTAACATCAAAATTCAAACCTCACACTCACAAACAACTCCACATGTATGCACATAGAACCATAGACTTGCCCGTTATGAAGCTCTCCACTAATTAAGCACCTTTTGCAAAGAATCAAATAGGACTTTCACAGATTGTAATGTAGGCTAAGGGACGGGTAGGAAAGTTATATAATAGTGACTTATACTCCCCTAAGCATTGTGTACATTTAGACATCATCACCTTTTCTTCATTTTTAGCCCTCTCTTAACACTGCTATCACAAGTAACTCACATCATTTCATGAATTTTCTCTAAATTTTTATCCTGAATACCAATTTATTTTATATATATAGGGGACTCATTCTTTCAAGGAGGGCTTTTTCATCACTTTGTGGCTATCATTGGTCGCCTTTTTTACTTTCAATTTTACTACTTCCGAACAGTCTATGCTATAGTGCTTAGGAAAGCAGGTTGCAAACAACTAGGGATTCAATAAAATTGTTCCGATGACAATGTGACTACCAACAAAAGGCTACAGGCTCAAAGGAGCTACTAGTGATAGAATATGAGAAGGCTACACTTTCTAAACATATCAAAGGAGGCCTATTATCATTCCCTTCTACGCTCTCCTTTGGTACACCTACAGAATGAAATAAGCGAGTGATAAGGCCTTTAAATGCATACTTGTGACCTTTGTGCACCCGGACTTTCCTCATTGCAGACTTCAGGAGGAAACCTATGTTCAACTCAGTGTTAGTCATCAGGGTATACACTAAGCATACTCTGTCTCGTGTGGTGTACATAAAGTGCAGTCCAGGAATAAGACTGTTCATGACAATCTTCAGCCAAACCCGAGCCTCCCTAATCATGTGCGCATATGGCAATGATTGGTGAAACCTCTTCGCACTATGCTTGGTCTAACGAACCATCGACTGAGTCCCACAAAGCGTGTGACAATTGGCTTGGTAAGCTGGCCAAATATTCAATCCCGTCAGCACCAACAGGTCAATGTCAAATGCATTGCCCAATATGTCATTCAATACGGCTGGAGTGAGGGTCACGTCGACTCCCCTCACCTTCATAAAGTGCGACCTCGACTTCGTCTCCATGTTGGCATAAAACTCCCGAACTACGTGCAAGTTGCACTTAGCAGGCTCAACAAAGATAAACTCCATATGGATTTCCTGGATACGCCTCATGATCCAGGGAAAGTCTCTCGCTAGACTATCCCTCTCAATACACACATCGGAGAAGTAGCGTGCTTCCGTGTGCTTTCTCCAGCAAACCTTACATTCTTTGGCCACTGCCTTCAATCCAAACCGGCGTGTTTGCCGTTGTGGAACTGCCGGTGCAGGAGGGACATTCCCCCCACTTCTAATTCGCTTCCTTTGACTTGATGTCGCTACCTCCTTACTAGGTCTATGAGTACCTTCCATGATCACCTACAACCACACCCATAACAGACAAAACCAATTCAGCCCACATAAGTTCACCTAGATACCCAAACATCACAGAGCAAGGGAAGGGGTAGAACCACCCCACATTTACTCGTGTGCACTATCCACGCTGAATTATTAGGTAGTTAGACTTCCCTATAATTATTCACAACAGAAACAAAACGGGAAGCCCACACTCATCAATTGGACTTCTAACATCCGTGCCCAAACATAATCACTCAAAAAGTGCTACTCAAGACTTCATACTTACACACTCAATTCACATTAAGCGCATCATAAGAATCAACAAAGCATGCCCCATGAACACATAACTCCACATCTATCACCCTAAAATTGGTCTTTCAACCTAATTGCATACTTAATACCTTACCCCCATATTGTTTCTACTCAAGAATTCGAAACATACGCTCCTAGTTTTCACAATCTATGCTAAATCCCAAACCCACGAAACTCCCCACATAGGCAAACCATGACAGGGAAACGTCAGCCCCAACAGAACCAACAAACATACAACTCTAACAGACACCACACATTCGATCATGCATACAATCCATATCACCCCAAGAAAAATGCAAAATACCCATCGCACAGGCAAATTCAACCTACAAAGTGTTCCTACAAAGTCTTGGCACATTTCCCCATTCTTTGATGAGAATTTTAATTCTCATTGAAATAAAAAATACTCACCTGCCTCCGCAACGCGTGCACATTACGGAGTGTTCTGCCTCACCCTAGAAAATCAATTCCAAGTGAGGCAAAATATTAACCTTACTCCGCGACGTGGCCTCAATACAAGCACATTTAAAGAGCAACACCCATCAACGAAAACCTGATGGGTTGCCTCCCATCTAGTGCCTTAGTTTTAGTCGTGGCACGACTCATCTTTTTATATTTTATCTATATACCGTTTTTTATATCCTACCTATTACAATGAATAACGGAAAACTACGAACTAATTCCTACAAATGAAATTACGAAAAAAGAAAAACTACACAATTCTTATCTACTACATGTGGTCACGGGTTACCTCTCGTGTAGCGACTGGTTTAAAGTCGTGGCATAACCCAGCTCATGACTTATTCATCATTCAACTCGAGCGTTTCTTGCTCGTGATCTACATCATTCCCAAAGTAGTGCTTTACTCTTTGTCCATTCACAAGAAAAGTGGAACTCTTGTCCTTATTCTTCAGCTCGACAGGCCCATGCTGAGTCATTTTGACCACCTCAAATGGTCCACTCCACTTTGATTGAATTTTTCTGGGGAACAACTTCAATCTTGAATTGAACATCAACACCAATTGGCCAGGCTCAAAGGTACGTGGTTCAATGTGTTTGTTATGCCACTTCTTGGTCTTCTCTTTATATAACTTGGCATTTTCATAAGCGTGAACCCTAAATTTTTCTAGCTCATGTAGTTGAGCTATTCTTCTCTTGCCATCCAATTCAGGATCCAGATTTAACTTCTTTATGATGGAACTCTTTTCCAAACACCACGTGATAGGGAGAAGTCCCTATTGGTGTCTTGTATGGAGTTCTATACGCCCACAATGCATCATCTAACTTTTCAGGCCAATCCTTTTGTTGTGCATTCACAGTCTTTTGTAGGATTTACTTAACCTTTCGATTTGATACCTCTACTTGGCCGCTAGTTTGAGGATGATAGGCTGTAGCTACCTTGTGTCGCACTCCATACTTAGCCAATAAATTTTGCACTGAATAATTTATGAAATGCTTACCACCATCACCGATCATGGCTCTTGGATTTCCGAACCTAGTGAATATGTGCTTTTTTATGAACTTTACCACAACCTTCGCATCATTAGTAGGAAAAGCAACAGCCTCAACCCACTTAGACACATAATCCACTGCCATGAGAATGTATTGATTTCTATTGGAAGCTGGAAATGGGCCCATGAAGTTTATCCCCCATACATCAAATATTAACCTCCAGAATGTTTCTCAATGGAATCTCTTGTCGTCTTGAAATCGTGGCCATTCGCTGACACTGATCAGAGCCCTTCACAAAAAGTACAACATCTTTAAATAACATTGGCCAAAAGAAACCAAACTGCAATACCTTATGGGTCGTACGCTCTCCTCTGTGGTGCTCTCCATATGGTGAAGAGTGACAACTCTCCAATACTTACATCGCCTCATTTTCAGCAATACACCTTTGCACTACCTGGTCAGGCCCTTGCTCGAATAAGAATGGCTCATCCCATATATAGAACCTAGTATCATGCCTCAACTTTTGTTTTTAGTGAGTGGAAGCGCCAGGTGGAAACAATCCACTTACCAGAAGGTTCACAATATCAGCATACCATGACACATGTGCAATGTCCAAGGCTAACAATTGATCATCAGGAAACTCTCCGTGAATCTACCCTTCATTCTTCACATGAGATGAATCCTCCAATCTTGACAAATGATCGGCTATTTGGTTCTCAGTCCCTTTCCTATCCTTAATTTCCAGATCAAACTCTTGGAGTAGCAAGATCCATCTGATCAACCTCGACTTTGCATCCTTCTTGTTGAATAAGTACCTAATAGCAACATGGTTAGTGTAAACAATAACCTTGGTACCTACCAAGTAAGATCTGAACTTGTCGAAGGCAAATACTAGAGCAATAATCTATTTCTCTATAACTATGTAGTTTGATTGTGCTGCATCAAAAGTCTTTTTAGCATAGTAAATAGAGTGAAACATCTTCTCCTTTCTCTGGCCCAACACTGCACCCACTACTATATCACTAGCATCGCACATAAGCTCAAAGGTAGCCCCCAATTAGGAGCAATTAAGATCAGAACTTCAATAAGATTTTTCTTAAGTAGCTCAAAAGTCTGCAAACAACTTTCATCAAAAACAAATTTCACCTCCTTCTCCAATAAACTACACATGGGTCTAGCAGTCTTAGAGACGTCCTTGATGAATCTCTTATAGAATCTAACATGACCAAGGAAGCTTCTGACTCCTTTCACTGTGATAAGAGGTGGTAACTTTTCAATTACCTCCACCTTATCTTTATCAACTTCCAACCCGCTTCTCAAGATTTTGTTACTCAGTACAATGCCTTCTCGAACTAGGAAATGACACTTTTCCCAATTCAATACAAGATTTGTTTCCTCACATCGTGCAAGGACCATGTCAAGGTTATGCAAACAAAGGTCAAAAGACTCACCGAATACTGAGAAGTCATCCATGAATACTTCTACAATAATCCTCCACCATATCATGAAAGATTTTCATCATACATCTCTGAAATGTGGCTGGTGCATTACAAATTCCAAAGGGCATACGCTTGAATGCATATGTGCCATATGGACAAGTGAAGGTTGTCTTCTCTTGATCCTATGGTGAAATAACAATATGATTATAACCTGAGTAGCCATCCAGAAAGCAATAATACTCTTGCTTTGCCAGCCTATCTAACATCTCATCAATGAAAGGCACTGGGTAAGGCTTTTTTATAGTGGCCTCATTCAGCTTGCAATAATCCATGTTGATCCGCCATCCAGTTACTGTCCTGGTGGGGATCAGTTCATTCTTATCATTGATCACCACAATCATACCTCCTTTCTAGAGCACACATTGCACATGACTTACCCATTTTCTATCTGATACGGGGTACACTATCCGTGCATCTAGACACTTAATTACTTCCTTCCTTATCACATCCTTCATGACTGGATTCAATTGGCGCTAGTGTTGTGCACTTGGCTTGTGACCTTCCTTCACGTATATTTTATGCATACACAATGCCGGACTGATCGCATGAATGTGAGACATCTGCCAGCATAGGGCTGCCTTTCTCCTCTTCAATATAGTCAATGCCACTTCAACCTGTAATCCAGACAAATCTGCAGACAGAATCACAGGTAAGGTCTTATATTCACCCAAAAATGCATACCTCAGGTGGGATGGCAATGTCTTCAGTTCAAGCTTGGGTGCTTCTTCAATTGAAGGCTTCGGTGGAGGCCCTAACACCTTATTGAACGGCTACCAGTTGTCTCTGGAGATGCCCACACTCGACACCTCCATGAACTGCACCATTTTCTGTGCTTCAGCATCCCCATAGATATCATGGCCCATCAAGACACGCTCCAATAGATCTTTGGATGAAATGTGATGAGCTTCTGCTGAAAAATCTATCACAGTTATGGCCGAAAACTCTTCATACACAACCGACAGTTTCAGAGCTTTATACACATCAAATACTTCCACTTTATCGTGAGCCCTCATGGTTAGTTGACCAACTACATCTATCATAGCACGCCCGGGTGGCCAAGAAAGGTCTCCTAAGAATGAATGGTACCTCTTGAACGGGCTCGGAATTAAGCACCACAAAATCAACAAGGAATATCAGTGATCCCACTTGGACCAAGACATCCTCCACAACACTTTCAGGCCTAGCTACCAAACGATCTGCCAACTACAAGATAATAGTGGTGGGTTTAGGACTACCCAACCCCAATTTATTGTAAAGAGATGTTGGTATCAGATTAATACTCTCTCCTAAATCATACAATCCTCGGGCATGAATGCTCTGCCCTATGATGATCTGAACAGTAAAACTACCCGGATCTTTGAGTTTGGTGGGCAACTTATTTTGAATCCTGGAGCTGCACTCTCCAGTGAGTGCTATAGTTTCATATTCTGTCAATCTCTTCTTGTTTGCTACGATCTCCTTCACATACTTGGCATACCTTGGTATTTTCTACAAAACATCAACAAGAGGTAGATTAATCCTAACTTGTTTCAAGAGAGAAAGAAACTCACTAAAGCATTCATTCTCATTTTGTTTTTTAAACTTTTAAAGAAATGACGGAGGTGGTTTCACTATTGGTTGCACTATTTCCTCTTGTGTACCCTGTCCACTTTCGTTGTTCTTCCTCTCTCCAACTGGAGGTTCACTATTCTTCTTCTTTGGCACCAATTCCTCCAATTGCAACCCACTACGAGTACCCACCACATTTAATTACCTAGGATTAGGATCAGTATTACCTGACAAACCTCATTGAGGATGTGAGTTTTGGGCAGTAGCAAGTTGCCCAAATTGTTTCTCTAGATTCTAGTTGCTAATTGGTTGTTTCTCAAACCAGCTGCTAGTTGCTCCATGTTTGCATTTGTTTTAACCTGATCATCAATGTTCTTATACAACATCTCCTCAATGCTCATGTTACCTTGCTGGTTATTATGATTATCCCGTAGACCCTGCTGTTGATAACCTTGAGCATTATCTTGAGGTCTATATTGATTCTGGCCTTGCGCCTGATTCTGATGTCCTCCCCAGGAAAAATTTGGATGATTCCACCAATTAGAATTGTAGGAGTTACCATAATTTTGGTGACCCCCTTCTCGCTGTGCATTTCCTACAAAATTTTACAGAATCCGAGTTTTCTCCACATATCTCTGTTGTGTGATCGCCACTCCCACAAATCTCGCACAATGATTGTGGCTGTTGTACCACATTTAAATGTGCCTACTGTTGTCCCGATGAAAGATTGTTGAAATAAGTGTTCATCATGTTTTTCATGGCAACAATTTGGGTAGTCAAAGTTGTAACTGCATCCACCTCTAGCATCCGGCAACCCTTTGTAATACCGGCTTAACTCCTTCTCCATTCCACGCGGGGTTACCTTATGAAATTCTGTTCAACAGAGTGAACAACTCAGCATAAGTCTTCTCCAAAGCTTGTCCTCCTGTAGCTCAATTAAGTAAAATTATTCTGTTTGGTTCCAACCCCTCAATGAAGGTGTGGACCAACACATGGTTAGCTTGATAATGGTGCAGACAACTTAATAACATTGATTTGTACCTGGTACAAGTTTTCCCCTCCTCTATGTCGGAAATCCTGCTCGTCAACTTGACTGTTTCCCAGATAGAAAAAACCTTATTAAAAACTTCCACACATGATCGTCCCATGACGTTATAGAATTCGCTGGCTCATAATACAACCACCTTTTTGCTTCCCTTAATATAGAGAAGAGGAAGAGTGTGAGTCTCATGTAATCAGAGTTCACTCCAGTTGGAGTGTAAGTGTCATTGATTTCAAGGATGTTCTAGATGTGCACTTGTGGATCCTCATTAGCTAACTCGGTGAATTGTCCATTCGAGTGCAATAGTTGCACCATGTTCTGCTTCAATTCAAACCAACCACCAGCTTCAGGTTTCTGAATACTCAAAGTAACGCTAGTGGTGCTTGGGATTGCCATGTCTCGCACTTTCATCTCTGTCATCACTACAGATGCATCTTGTTCAACCCCTTCTACTGGTGTTACTGGTTCACTCTCAACCAAAGGGACATGGTAAGTCGGTCGTCTTTGCCTTCTCCGGTAGTGAACAAATTTTTCCAATTTATCAAGTGGCTCTACCAATTCCTGTTCGTCTTCCAATTTGAAGTTCAAACACAACTTGATAGAAAAATAGCTAAGATCAAGTTGTCAACACTTGTACAATAACTTTAGAAATTAGATAAATCAAATACTTCCTAATTCTAAAGTCCCTGGCAGTGGTGCCAAAAACTTGTTGCGCCCAAACGCACACACAAGTGTACGTGGTCGTGCAAGTATTAAAGTGGCTCTTTTCAAGAGCCGAGTATCGTACCCACATGGACTTAAGATTAGATGTATTCAATCTTTCCAACAATTAAAATTCAGAACAAGTGTTATCAAGAATAGTGAATTGGATTTCAAATGATTAATTTTCTAATTATTAAAGTTAACTGTTATGCTTCAATTTCAAGTGGGTTTCAAACAGTGCCTTGAGGAATTCTAGGACTGCATCCTACTATGGATTCATGCACATTATCTCATTTAATGGATGTCAATCAATTATCGAATCACTAATTACAGGGTTAATTGTATCATCATGGTCTTCCGACCTCTAATCACCTATGATAATTGGCAGCCTAACTACATCGTTGAGCAGGGTCAGACTGAACCAATTACCGAGCATTATGATTTCATCCTTCCTATTAACCAAGCAAGTATATTTCTATCCTAGATACAAATCAACTGTAAACCCTGAAAAGATCATGCTCATTTTGCCCCACGTTCTATCCTTTTATTCCTATGGTAATCATCATCATTTCTATGGTGATTAAGTATATATCTATCCTAGATACAAGACATTTATTTCTATGGTGATCAAGCATGAAATACTAAAACAAGAACAAAAGAGAGATTCATATGATAATCATCATCATTCCATTAAAATAAAAAAAACACAATCATCATGTAGCCACAACCCTAGAACTAGGGGAATCAACTACTCATATTACGATTCTAAATTTTGCAATGTTCAGTTAACATAAAAGAGATCGAATGGAGTAAAGTTTAAGAATAAACCCTAAGAACAGATGAAACAACTCCAAAAGTCGTTGTTCTTCAAAACTCAGGAAAAGAATCCTTTATAAATAAATTTGAGTTTACTTATAATTTAGGAAAAACGATAGAATTTAGGAGCCCAGGTCCGCGACGCAGAGACACTTAAAAAATCCAGCTTCAGTCGAACAACTCCTCTCCGCGACGCGAAGAGGATACAAAGTCTTCCATTTCAAAATTTAGCACATGAAAAAATAATAAATTCCCTCTCTGTTACTTGTTCCTCATTTTTGTTTTAATTTCCTTTTGCTCTTTTTCTTGGATTCACTCTTGCTTCCAATTTCCACTTTTGTGCTCGTTTCCTATTTTATCACCACATGCACAAATAATCATATTGGTTAGTCCAAATGAATTAACATAACTCGACACTACTAAAAACTAGAAAATTCATTCCCAAACTCGGCTAAAACATGAGTGTTATTTGGTTCCTAGGCATACAAATACGCCCTAGATCAGGACTCACTTTTCATAGAAATAACCTCGGATGGGAGTTTTGATGGTTCTCTTGAGTCCGGAATGATGAATTTGATGGAGTAACATACTTTGTTTGCGCGCACGGGGTTTTGAGCGAATCCCGAACACCCCGTCGAACAATTCAGAGCTTGAGCAAATCAGCTAAAGTGCTGATATCTGATGCAGGTATTTAGCGACCAGATATCATACTTTTAGCGACCATATTTTGCTTTTATCAAGCAGATTTTGATTTTATAAAACCTAGAAATTTCAGGTTTAAGCCCTCATTTTCAAATGGAAATTTCTCTCTCATCCGAGCTTCGATTGAGTAATTCGAAGTCCTGTGTGATCGTTGGGAGCGTGGCTACTTGGGTTTGTCATTAGAAGGTGTTGAAGAACCTTCGTTTGAGGTAAATTTGAGCTCGAAGCTGCTGCCTTAGCTTGGTTTTCTTATAAATTTTCCATGTGGTGGTTTGGGTTGTTCCGGAATGGAATTGATCCCCATTTCGTGGCACAAGCTCTGTTAGTCAATTAGGACCTTTTGAAGGAGTCAATTTTGAAATTCTCGGTGTGGGTCCCACATTCCCATTTTAACTCCATTTTGGGTCTATTTCCAATTGTTGCGATTTTAGTGTCAAAATATCCGTAATGACATTGTGATTGATAATTTGATAGTTTGGCTATGTATAGAGGCATTTCGTATGCGGATAGATCATGTGTGGTGAATTCAGAGCGCTCGTGTTTGGCTTTGAGGTAGGCTTCAGTCTACTTTCTAGATTGAGCTTCTTAAATAATTCCTAGTAAGGATTTCATGTAATTTTGGATGGTATTTTCTGGGTATTTAGTTTTCCTCTTATTATTCCATCATTTCTTGATTCCGTAGGAGCCTTAGGCTTATTGTTGGTGTTGTGATCCTTAGTTTCGACTGTGGCCTCACTTGTGGAGTAGATGTTCTTGCTTATCCTTGTTAGCATTGATTCGTGGTTGCCTTAGACTAGGCTAGACATTAGATGCTTTAGGTTGTATTGTATCACCTCGTATTTATGATTTGTTCCTAGTAGAGCTTTTTTCTATGAGTTTATCTTGCGTGGTTGCTTGTGACTTTGGTGTCTCGTCGTAGCCGTGGGTTGGTTCTAGCTGTGCTCAGTCTTGTACTAGAGCGGTGTGATTGGGGTAGGGCGTCGTCTCTTGAGTTTTCTCCCCCTTTATTGATTTGAAATATCTTTTTGATCCCTTTGGTTGTTGATTAGCGGTGGGCCTCTTGTATTCTTATTGAGCTTATGATTATATTGTTGGGCTTGAGGCCGTGTGCGAGGACCAGTTGTGTAACACCCCAAAAATTTCTAAGTTAAGTCCAAACCATTTTTCTTAGGTGTTAAGGTAAATTCTTTAGTGTGGGAATGATTTTGGATATCAATTAAGGTCACTAGAATCTCCTAGCACAAAGTTGAGTCGAAAGCTTCCTTACCAATTAAGTATTGATGTAAGATTCTACTTAGGTCAACTTCAAACGACCATATCTATTAGAATATAAAGAGTTACATCGACCATAGCCTATCAAATTAAAGGTATTTGAATCCTCTTTCCAACACCACTAATTTCGTGTCAATCCAAATTTTGAATAAAATGTTATGACCATTTTGATAACCTGGTACAGTGTAGTGACGAATTAGCTGACAGGAAAACATTAAAAATGGTCGTTTTTATCTTTTTACTTCTAAGAAAACACTAAACGATTTTCTTTACAATTAAAGGCTCAAAAAAATCAATTTTTCATCTTTTAATCCATCATTCTCTTCACTCTCAAACCCTAAGGAAAAATCAAAGTAGAAGACTCCATTCAAGATTCTTTCAATCTTTTTCAACATTCTTTCAATATTTTTCAAGATTCTTCTTCAAGGTAAGTTTTTCTCCAAGAATTCAATTCTTTCCAACTTAAATTCCTCCACAAAAATATAAATGACTAATGAAAATCATAAATCTTGGATATAGAGATTTCAAGAAACTAATTCAAGAATCTCAAGAAAGGTTTTCTTGATTGTTTACCTTCAAGCTAGGGTTTCAAGGCTTCTAATCAAGTTCTTCTTCAAGATTCTTCAAGAACCTTGTTCTTTCAAGTATGTAAGGCTGTCACAGTTTTGGACTAGTTCGTCCTCACACCCTACATCTACTTTCAAATCAGTAAAAGAGTAATATAGGATTCTACCCCTAGATTTGAGTATTCTTGAGACGAGTTAATTTTGAGTTGTCGAGTTCCTATTTATTTTTTTAAATTCTACTCCTAATTATTAAATTTCTATATTTTATCCATTAACATTCTTGAGTTGAGTCGTTCATGTCCATAATTCCGTATGAACCATATGAATTGAGTTATAAATTTTGAGAAGCTTTTTAAAGCTAACACTTGAGTTTTAATCTATATTTTTGAGGAAGTAAAGATGAGTTTTGAGAAAGAGTTGTATTCATGAGTTTCTATATGGTTATTGAGGTCCTCAAATTGAGTCGTTCATGCCCATAATTCCACATGAACCCTACGAATTGAGTTATAAGTCTTGAGAGTCTTTGAAAGCCAATCATTGTGTTTCAAACTGATTTTTGAGAAAAAGTTTAAAGGTTCTATTTCATAAAGACTTAAGAGCTTCTAATGTTATTTTATTCATATATATATTCATATACATATGTACCTATGTTAATTATTTGACTTGAAAGATAAGTTCATAAGTGTATGTTTTCAAGAAGGTAAACATGTCTGATGTTTTGAAAAATATTTCAAGTAATGTAAGAAGTCCATTCTTTGTAATGGTCAATTGAGCACAAAGTTATGTTAATTATTTTGGGAGTAGTATCGAGCACCAAATCGGATTAGAGTCTTTTATGATTTGGAAGTCCCATTGAACTACGTAGCCAGCGTAGGATAGGATAGCATTGACTCTTTATGCGACTCCTCACTGCCTCTGAGAAGGCCAATTAGATGGATCCATAGTCATGATATCATCCTATACCCCCGGCAAGGTATAAGATGGGCCCTTGCAACGTGTGGCGGGACGTTGTATCATTACCAAGCTCATGGTAATTGTTGTCGGATAGAGAAACTCCCCACAAGTAAAGTATATTATTTTCATGTTTCTTTCATTGTATATTTTATTGTAAATCTTAAATGGTATTCACTTCATGTTCATGTATTGATTCAGTTGAGTTGCTTTTAGTCATTCAGTTCAGTTATTTGTTTACTTGGCCATATTACATACTCGTACATTCCATGTACTGATGTCATTCGACCTGCATTCTTTTATGATGATAATATAGGTGTTCATGATTATGAACAGGTACTTCGTTGAGATCACTTTACACTCAAGTTAGCTTTGGTGAGCCTCCTTGTATTCCAGAGGACATCACAATTACTTTCCAGTTAGTAGTTTTGAGGTGTCGTGGGTCTTGTCCCGACATCCTTCCTTAACAGTAGAGGCTTCATAGATAGACAGTTTTGGAGAGTCTTTCAATTTCAGATATTTTATTTTAAACTTATTTCATACTCAGTATATCCAGTTCAGTTTTGAGATTCAGTAAATTATTTTTAAACACTTCTTCCAATTTGATGCTTATGTATGCTTGAGTTAGTCTTCCGCTTGTAGTTAGGAAGGATGAGGGTTTGTTTGAGGGCCATCAATGGTTCTCAAGTGTCGGCCACGTCTAGGGTGTAGGCTCGGGTTGTGACAAACTTGGTATAAGAGCATAGAGTTCAAGTTTCCTAGGGTATCTATGAAGTCGTTTCAAGTAGGATCTTATTTATGGTTGTGAGGGTCCCACTTCTATAAATAAGGGACTACATGTATTTAAGAAAAAAATCCCTTCTTTCATACTCTAAATCGTGCAATAGAGTTGTGTTATAAGGAATTTATTCTAACTCGTGCATTTCTCAGATTCATTCGACTACCCTCATACTCAAGGTAGTTGAAAAGCAAAGACAGATCCTTATTGATGAGTAACTCTTAGTACAAGTCTTGAGAATGTCATGAGACTACGATATCAAATTTGGCACTAATTGTTCGATTTTAGTGACAAAATTTACTTTTCGTGCTTAAATATATGAGACACATACTTTTAGTGACGAAACATAAAAATTCGTAGCAAAGTTTTGTCCACTGAAGTTTCCTACCAAAAAATTAATTGGCGCCATTTGTTAAGTAGTGTTAGTCACAAATTTAAACTTATCGGTGACACATTATTTCGTCACTAATAATGTAATGAAAAAATATTTTTTGTCTTAAAATTTATTAATTTTTGGACACAAAAAATTTCATTTAAAAAAATATATTGTAACAATAACGATAAATTAGAATTCTTAGTTAAATATTATAAGTTTTAGCTATAAAAATTTAGATTTAATTGTGATATTTATTTTCATCACTAATAATATAAATAATTGGTGAAAAAGATTTTATTGTCTCTAATCAATTTGTGATTTAGTGACAACAAAACAATTGTCACAAAATATGTACGGTGTTAAATAGCGACGACTTAAAATTTGTAGTGAATAATTAAACTATTTTCTACGAAAAAAATTCATAGCTAAATACAAATTTTTTTGCTACAATTGTTCATAATTACAAGTGACAACTTACAAAAAGAATAATACAAGTGCTTCATAAGAAATAGACAAAGTTCATTCGTTAATTGGCGAGGGAAAATATTAAAACCAATGAATTCAGTCGATTTTGTAAAAATGAAAAAGTTCAATTCATCAATTTTCTTAAATTACGCAATTATAAAATGAATTATTTGAAAAATACAATCCAGGTTATAAGTACCGTGAGTGGGGTACGGTTCTACCACTAGATCACTAATATTTGTTGGTTTAACACTTTTATTTTTTATTTGATACACTTTCATCGATAAAGACGATAAAAATAATAATTTCTCAAGTATTTGTGCTAATTTTTATGCGTGTCTATTGATTTGTGATTGGTAAACTGTATAGACTAAGTCGATCTATTTGCTTCTGTCTAAAAATATATACATATTTAACAGTAAGTCGACATACGTACGCAGAGCAACTATATAGAGATAACATCGACTTACAAACTTAGACTTTGCAATGGTGCGAAATGTTTCATGAATTTCTGTTAACTTTTTTCATGAGTGTGAAAATTGAAATAAACAAAAAAATGAAAGCACAAATGAAAGAAATGAACCAACTAGGATTTCAAATATATTATGATGAAGTACTATAGTTCTGGCTATCGATGTTTTTTTCAAAAAAAATGATTTATTGATCGAATTGAACCGATTATTAAATTTTTTTAATAAAATCGAAAGTTCAATTTTATAGAAATTTATAATTGTACTGAATAATTTTTAAAATTTATATAAATAAATAAATAAAATGACAGAATCGTACTGAATATATTTAAAGATATTTAAAAAATATACAGTTTAATTAAAATATAAACTACATTTGAATAAATTGTGGGTGGTAAATTTCATGCATTTGTGTATGTGTATAAATAATCATATAATATATTATTTTTACAGAAATTAAATTTTAAAGAAGTGAATGAAGTTAAAAATAAAATAAAAATGAGAGACAAGAGAGAGTTGATCGGATGGTAAGCAGTCCTCACTTCCAACTTTAAGGTTGTGAGTTCGAGTTCCCAATAAAGCATAATGTGGGAGCTCTTGGGGAGAGGTTAAAAAAATTGATATTGGAGATAATAAAAAATTAACCTTTTTTAAAATAATAAATTTGTCCCTAATTAATATATTTAAGAACAAAATAATTTTTTGTATATAAAATATAGTCATTAGTGACGAAATTAGATTTTGTTCAACTAGAAAATACATATAACTTTAGAGACAATTGATGTCGTTACTGTTTGAAGTAAAATAATTAGCGACAATATAATTTTATCGGTAGTAATAACCTTTTTAGTGATAAAGCATATTATTAACTACAAAAATATATACTTTTTAAGACAAATAAATTTGTCACAAATGTTTAAGAATTTGGGGACAAATTTTCTTTTTGTAGTTAATATAATACTTTTAGTGACGAAGCACTAAATCGTTTTTGTATACTTTTAGCGACACACATTTAGTGACGACTGATTGATGAATTAGTTTTCGTCTCACAAAATTTTTAGTGACGAAATACGATTTATAAATGAAGAAATTATTTATCCATGATAATCGAATTTGTTGTAATGTTTAGGGCTTTTCCACCATTAGCTTCAGATCAAAACCCTTCCCCAATAATAATTACTCAAGAATCTAAGTTCTACAGATCGAAAAACGGATTAGGGGAGTAAAATCCTTACCTTTAGCGCTAGAAGAGGTGAAAAACTATCAAGAACTTGCACTGGGTCATTTCTTAGCTCTCAAGAACAAAAGTTGCAGAATAATAATATTTTTGGGGTTTAATTCTGACTTAAGTCGCGACTGGCCCGCTACAGCGGACCCCGTCCCACCACAGTGGCCTCGACCTAGCGGCTTGTGCAGAGACAGAACGTCGGATTTAGAGTTTCAAACCCCCATTTCAGAACACACCTCCAACCCATGACATTCAAGAACTACCCGTTCACATTAAGATCAATTTCGAGAGTTCTACTCACCCGAATTCGATTCTGTAAAGTAGTACGGTTTCCTTAACGTATTAGCTATCTAGTCATGTGATCAAAATCATAATTAGATCTCTCATTCATTACCAGATTTTCCTAGACCTTACTCTGATTTCGTCCAAATCTGGACTAGGCTAAGAATTTCCAAGTTACTACCAAAAAGTTTTCTGACCCCAATTCTTTTCCCATTGGCCTTTCCCTAACGACGGGATCAGATCGTTACAATAGATAAAAATTTACCCATCACTCATCCCCGAGTGATCAACTAGGAAAGACAGGCTAAAGTAAGGGTAGAGTAGTACCTGAATCGCTGAACAACTGGGGATACTAGTCTCGCGTGTCCCTCTCGGTCTCCCAAGTAGCTTCCTCAACCGGACGATGCTTCCATTGAACTTTCACAAACTTTATCCTTGGTCCTCAACTTTCGGATATCGCGATCAAGAATTGCAACCGGTTCCTCCTCATACTGAATGTCCTTGTCTAACAAAACTGAGTCCCATTTTATGATGTAGTCCCCGTCCCCATGGTACTTCTTCAACATGGACACATGAAATACTAGATGAACTCCAGCTAAATTCGGAGGTAGGGCCAGTCTATAAGCCACCGGGCCCAGACAGTCAAGAATTTCAAATGGTCTAATATATCGAGGACTAAGCTTGCCCTTCTTGCGAATCTCATCACTCCTTTCATGGGTGATACTTTAAGAAGAACTTTTTCACCAGTCTGAAATGCTATGTGTCTTACCTTATGATCTTCATACTTTTTCTGTCTACTTTGGGCTGCTAGGAGCTTAGCTTGGATGTTTCTTACCTTATCCTGAGCATCCTTCACCAAGTCAACTCCCAAAGGTTTCACATTTCCAGCCTCAAACCATCATATGGGTGATCTGCCTCTCCCATTAAGTGCCTCAAATGGTGCCATATCAATGCTGGAGTGGTAACTGTTATTATAGGAGAACTCGCACAAAGGTATGAACTTATTCCAATGTCCTCCAAAGTCAATCACACATGACCTCAACATGTCCTCTAGAACTTGGATAGTCCTCTCTGACTGCCCGTCCGTTTGTGGATGGAAGGCTGTGCTAAAGGTGAGTTGCGTACCTAACTCTTCATGCAATTTTCCCCAAAACTTGGATGTGAACTGCGTACCACGGTCCGAAATGATAGAAAGGGGGACTCCGTGCAGCCTTACTATCTCCTTCACATACACCTTAGCCAATTGTTGCGCATTATAGTCTACTCTGACTGGAATGAAGTAGGCTGACTTAGTCAACTTGTCAACCACTACCCAAATAGAATCAAACTTGCCCAAGGTTTTGGGAAGACCAACCACGAAATCCATGGCTATCCTTTCCCACTTCCATTCCGGAATTGACATTCTCTGAAGCAAACCTGCAGGCCTTTGATGCTCGTATTTTACTTGCTGGCAGTTTTGGCACTTAGCCACAAACTCCGCTATATCTTTCCTCATGCCAGGCCACTAATAAAGTCGCTTCAAATATCGGTACATCTTGGTCACACCCGGATGAATAGAATACCGTGAACCATGAGATTCTGTCAACATTTTCTGGATCAAGTCATCCACTCGAGGAACACAAATTCTTCCTTTAAAACTAAGCACACCCCCCGCATCAAGAACCATATCTTGTGCCTTACCAGACACTATCTTTTTTCTAAGCTCATTTCAATTCTCATCTTCAAATTGTTTGGCCTTGATCTCTTCAATGAAGGTGGCCCTAACATCAATGCTAGCTAACACCCCACCTTTTTCTGAGATGCCAAATTGCATGAACTTACACTTCAATTGTTGAATTTCCCTAGCCAAAGGTCGCTTGGATTCCCCCAAGCAAGCTAGACTACCCATACTCACCGCCTTCCGACTTAATGCGTCTGCCACCACGTTAGCCTTACTCGGATGGTACTGGATGACTACATCATAATCCTTGAGTAACTCTATCCACCTTCGCTGTCTCAAATTTAGATCCTTTTGAGTGAATACATGTTGTAGGCTACGGTGGTCAGTAAATACCTCACACTTAACACCATAAAGATAGTGCCACCAAATCTTAAGGGAAAATACTATTGCTGCCAACTCCAAATCATGCGTCGGGTAGTTCCTCTCATGTACCTTCAACTGCCGCGATACATAAGCTATGACATTCTTATCCTGCATCAACACAGCACCCAAACCAGAATGCAAAGCATCACAATAAACAATGAAATCCTTACGTTCCACCGGTAGTGCAAGAATAAATGTTGTGGTCAAGAGAGTCTTGAGCCTTTGAAAGATCTCCTCACATTTTTCAGTCCATTCAAAAGGTACCTCCTTTTTGGTCAACCTTGTCAGATGTGTGGCAATGGAAGTAAAGTTCTTTACAAATCGACGATAGTAGCTGGCAAGCCCCACAAAACTCCTAATTTCAGTCACAAAACTAGGTTGGACCCAATTCTTGACTGCTTCAATTTTTTGGGGATCTACCATTAACCCTTCCCTTGAAA
Source organism: Solanum etuberosum (assembly GCA_029582245.1). NCBI lineage: Eukaryota > Viridiplantae > Streptophyta > Magnoliopsida > Solanales > Solanaceae > Solanum > Solanum etuberosum. Next base: position 14,146 of record JAJONR010001598.1, on the reverse strand, counting down.
CTACATTCCCCAAAAAGGCAACTGAAGTCAACCAAAACTCACACTTAGAAAATTTAGCATACAATTATTGTCTCCCAAGAACACCCAGAACAATGCGAAGATGGTCGGTATGCTTTTTCTCACTCTTCGAATAAACTAAAATGTCATCAATAAAAACAATAAAAAAAGAATCCAGAAATGGTTCGAACACACCATTCATCAAACTCATGAAGGCTGCAGGCGCATTTGTCAGCCCAAACTACATCACTAGAAACTCGTAGTGCCCATAGCGGATCCTAAATGCCCTTTTTGGTATATCCTCAGGCCTAATCTTTAACTAATGATAGCCATACCTTTGATCAATCTCAGAGAAAACGGATTCCCCCTGCCACTGGTTAAAAAGATCATCTATCCGAGGCAGTGGATACTTGTTCCGAATGGTGAACCTATTCAATTGGCAATAGTATATGCACATTCTCATACTACCATCTCCATCTTTTTTGTTAACAAAAAAGACAGGAGCACCCCACGGGGAAGCGCTAGGATGGATGAATCCTTTATCAAGAAGTTCTTGGATTTTAGCCTTAAGCTCTCTCAATTCTGCGGGAGCCATGTGATACGGAGGGAAGGAAATTGGGCGAGCACCATGTTCCAAATCAATGCAAAAATCTATATCTCTATCTAGAGGCATACCAGGCAAGTCGGTAGGAAATACTTCTTAAAATTCCAAGACCACAGGAATAGACTCAATAGAGGGAGACTCAACCTCAACATCCCGAATTAGAGACAAATAAGCCAAACAACCCAGCCCCACCAGTTTCCTAGCCCGAATGGAGGATATGACCTTAGCCGACTTAGGCTTGTACACCCATTCCCACTCTAACTTTTCCCTACGAGGGATCTCTAGAGTCACATACTTAGTATTACAATTAAGCACATCATAATAGGGGGACAACCAAGTCCTGCCTAAGATGATATCGAAGTCAGTCATATCCAAAATAACCAAATCAGCCCAAATCTGATAACCCATAAACAAGACAGGACAAGCACAATAGATATGGGTGACTATGACTGACTCTCCAACTGGGGTAGAAACATAGATGGGGGCATCAAGTATATCACAAATCATATAAAATCCCAAGGCAAACTGAACGGACATATATGTATAAGTAGAACCCGGATCAAACAAAACAGTAGCCATCCGGTCACATACAAGAATAGTACCTGTGATCACTACATCAGACGCCTCAACCTCGGTTTTACCCGGAAAAGCATAACACTGAGCCCTGTCATCTTGACGGGCGACCTCCTCGCCTGGCTGCACTGATCCTCTACCTCCATTACCATTTCCCCGGCCTCCCCGGCCTCTGCCATTATTAGCGTTACCCGCAGGTACCACTGCTCTAGTCTGCTGCTGTGCAGGAATCAAACATGCGCGGTTGGGGACAATCTCTCCTCATGTGCCTAGGTTCCCCACAATTATAAAAAGTGGGATAAAAAGACGACCTGCTGCCCGCCGAAGGTGCGGCTTCCTGGCTATCCTGAATAAAATTCTGATGTGGAGTTCCCGAGTAATTACCTATAGAAGTGGGCATAGCGGACTGAACTAGCCGGGCTGCAAGTGTCGGCCTCCCTGAACCTCTGGAGTAGGAACCCTGAAAGTTACCTGTGCTCTTAGCTTTCTTAGCCAACGCCTTCGCCTGCCCATCACGCCTCATTCCTTCCACTTTCTTTACAAAATATGTTACCGCATTAAAAATCTTCCCTGCAGAGGTTATGTGAACAAACAATACTTGTAACTCTGAGTTTAGTTCCTTGAGGAATAGTCGAATCCTCTCCTCATCAGTAGTCACCAGTTGCGTAGCATATCTAGACAAAGCATGGAACTTAGCCTAATAAGCTGCCACATACATACCTCTTTGCTCCAAAGCCATGAACTCATCCTTCTTACGATTTCTTAAGGTCCGGGGCACATACTTTTCCAAAAACAGAGCATGAAACTGGGTCCAAGTGAGTGGGGGTAAAACTGACTATCTACATTCCATGTAGGCCCTCCACTACTGCTAAGCCTCACCCTGCAGCTGGAAGGTCACAAACTCTACCCCATGCTAGTGTACAATACCTAACTTATGCAGCCTCTCATAACAATCCAAGATGAATTCATAGGTGTCCTCACTCTCAGAACCATGGAACACAGGCGGCTTCAACTTTAGAAACTTAGTCAACATCTCATGCTCATTACCAGTCATCACGGGACCCAACAAAGGATGGAAAAAGGCATCAGTACCTAATGCTGCATCTCCCCTGGGACTAGTAACAGTAATGGGGTGGTTGGTTGGGGGTTGCGTAGCTTGCACTCCTGGAAGGATTCCAGGACCAACCAATCCTTTCAGAAAGACATGATTTGTTGAGCTAACACTAGGTCTAAGGGAGGAACGCCGGTAATCCTAGCCGGTGCATCATCTTCCTGTCCAACACCCCCTCGTCTTCAATCTCCACATTCTCTTCTACCTCTCTATGATGTGCGGGAAGAACCTCATCTCTGGGAGCATTCTCAACCGGTGCTCCATCCCTAGTAGGTTCTACCCTTCCTCGGCCTCTGCCCCTTTCTCTTCCTCTACCCCTGCCTCGACCGTGACCTCTTGCTGCGGATTCCTCAGCTGGCTCATTGACAGGATCTACGGGCCTGACGCCGTTGAATCTAGTGTTAACCATCTGCGGACAGAAGAGTGAAAGAGATTAGTTACCAATTTGGATCACCAGATACCAATTGGAGTCAAGTTATAGCACGAAGGAGACAATAGAAAACAGAGAGATTTCCTAAAGTCTTGTAGCCTCTCGAAGAAAAGTACAGACGTCTCCGTACCGTTCTGCAAGACTCGACTAGACTCATTTTGGTACATCGAGATCAACGAACCTAAGACTCTGATACCAACTTTGTCACGACCCAGACCGTCGTGATTGACACCCACACTAACCCTCCGGTGGGAGAACTATTACTACAACCCAACTAAGCAAACTAACCCAAAATCTAACTATTTTAAGATATGGAAGCAGATTTAAATGCATAAATTATAGAGAGTTCCCATAAACTCTAAAGGTTTTAATAAATAACTAACAAAACTAGTGCGGAAGAACAACCCCTAGAACTTGAAAGTCAATGTACCAAAACATCTAAAGTTTAACAAGTCTAAGGAAAAGGGGTACAACCCCAACTAACATAAGAAATAACTAAATAGTCGAAGTTCGAAGAGAATGGACTAAACAATATGAAGGACTCTATGGCAGCCTGAAAGAACTGGCTCACCCTTGAAATCCGGTCTCGATCAGGGATCTCCTAAGCGAGGTCTGTCAGTAGCTGCCTGAAGATGCCCTGTACTCAACAAAGAAAGAGCAAGTGCAGTATCAGTACACAACCACCGTGTACTGGTAGGATCACGTGGCTATTCCAGTAAGCGAACATACATAAGCAGTCACCACATAGTAAACATGACATGCACAAAATATATACACACATTGGTTATCATTTCCGGAGAAAAGTACAATTCCACATTTTCAATACAAATAAATATAACAATTCAATGGTCCTCTCATGGAACCCACACCCAAACTGTTAGTGTACCGGAACGTGACACCTGATCCCAATTAGTGTGTCGGATTGTAACACCCAATCCAAATTAGTGTCGGAACATGACACCCGATCAAAATTAGTATGTCAGAACGTGACATCCGGTCCAATCATCATACCACAATCACAATCACAATGTACATTCTCAAAATCATACAATCATGTGTTGATCAATAGCATACAATCTTTCATTCATACTTATTTACATTAGGTTTGATCAATAGTGCTACATTCACATACATACATGCATTACAATGAAGCAAATACCCACATACACCACAAAAACATGAAATCAAACCATCACCTACCTCGAAGCGAAGCTTGAATCCCCCTAAGGCACTTGAATCTTCCTTTTTCAGATTCTTTCCACTTGTTCGTGGTCTAAAAATAACAATTGAATACAAAGATCAATAAACGAGGCCTAATTACCTGGATTACAATCAACATTATCAACCCTAGGCCGAACCCAAGATCCTAATACTTAATTTTAGGGCTTTTCCACCGTTAGCTTCAGATCAAAACCCTTCCCCAATAATAATTACCTAAGAATCTAAGTTCTACGGATTGTAAAACAGATTAGGGGAGCAAAATTCTTACTTTTAGCGCTAGAAGAGGTGGAAAACTGTCAAGAACTTGCCCCAGGTCGTTTCTTAGCTCTCAAGAATGAAAGTTACAGAATAATAACATTTTTGGGGATTAATTCCGACTTAAGTCGCGACTCGTTTCGAATGTAGGTTCTGAAGCTCGTGATTCACATTTCTGTGGCTAGGCACCAGTTAGTAGAGTTGAAGATTGGTGAGTCCTCATGTTCTGAGGACCGAGTTTTATTGCTTATTGTCTTTACTTATTTTCACTATTATATGTGATGTACTAGTTACGTCCCGATCACTCTTGATGTGCTAGATGGCTTTGAGACTATGTTAGACTTCCGCTACATTTTATAAACTCTTATGTTTTGAAATTTGTCTTTTAAAATCTCTTGATTTTCTATTATCTTGTATGATATATGCTAAAGTGGCTTGTATAGGGCCTCTTAGGGTCTTATACGCCATGTTACGCCTAGGATATACTTTGGGTCGTGACAAACTTTGTATTCAGAGTACAAAGCTTAGAAAGGTCCTAGGAAGTCTCATAAGCCACGTCGAGTAGAGTCTTGTTCATGTGTGTGAAGCGCACCACATTTATGAATGAGAAGCTATAAGATGTTTAGGAAACTCCACTTCTTTCATTACTCTAAAATCATGTGATAGAGTTTAAACTTTCATGTCTCTCTCCTAATCCTTATCCGATGCTCTACAGGGTATGGCCACTCGAACGGCATATGCTAGAAGGAATGCGTGAGAGAATATGGAATGAGAAGCTCCTCCTCAAGCCATGGTCGACCCTTTGGCCGAGCAAGTGACTAATGTGGAGTTTAGGGTTGCCTTTCAAGTGTTGGATCAAGCCAATAGGGAGGTTATGGCCCCCGTGAACCTAAATGTGGGTACGACGGCATCTAGAGTGAGAGACTTCACTAGAATGAATCCTCTAGAGTTTCATGGTTCTAAGTTTGAGGAAGATCCTCAAGAGTTCATTGATGAGGTGTATAAGGTGTTGATGATCATGGGAGTGACGTCGGTGGAAAATACAGAGTTGGCCGCTTATCAACTTAAGGGTGTTGCCTAAATATGGTTCAACCAATTGAAAGAAGAAAGGGCAGAAGATACGGGTCCTCTTGATTGGGAAAAGTTCAAAGTTGCTATCCTTGATAGGTTCTTTCCGCTTGAGATGAGGAAGAAATATGTACTTGAATTCATCAACCTTCGTCAAGAAAACAAGAGTGTGAAGAAATATGCTTTAAGGTTCACACAATTGTTTCGATATGCTCCTACTATGAGTGACGATCCTAAGGCAAGAATGAGTAAGTTTGTTTCGGGAGTGTCTGAAATGGTGGTTAAGAAATGTCGTACCGCTATGCTTATCAATGATATGGACAATTCTCGTCTTATGGTTCATGCTCAACAAATTGAAGAGGAGGAACTTAAGGAAAGGTCTAGGAAGGCAAAGCCAAAACCGATAATGGTAACTTCTCACATTCAAGGTTCGATGGACATAGTCGTTCAAAATTTCGACAAAGGTTTTCCGGTCAGGGTTTCTCCAATGCTCTATCTAAGTTGAACAAAGATAGAGTGCCTAATCCTAAGCCTCAAGGAGGAAATAATAGTGGATCTTCATTGTCTACTTGTGCTAGGTGTGGAAGGAAGCATGAGGGCAAGTGCTTAGCCAACATGAATGGTTGCTTTGGTTTTGGTAAAAGTGGTCATAAAATAAGGGATAGTCCATCACTTACAGCTAAGGGAAGAGAAGGTAAGCAAGCACCGCCTAGTGGTTCGGGTTCAGGTGCTCCAAGCAAAATCGATTTTATGCACTTTCGACTTGTCATGAGCAAGAGGGTTCTCCCGATGTGGTTACCAATATGTTGAAAGTCTTTCAACTTGATGTTTATGTTTTACTTGACCCCGGTGCTACCTTGTCTTTTGTAACGCCATATGTGGCTATGAGGTTTGATGTTCTTCCGGATATGTTGTTAGATCCTTTTTCTGTCTCTACTCTATTTGGTGATTCCATAGTATCTAAGAGGGTCTATAGAAAGTGTCCTGTCTCCTTGTCCCATAGATTCACTCATGTTCATTTTGTAGAGCTTAATATGCTAGATTTTGATGTTATCCTTGGTATGGATTGGTTGCATTCATGTTATTCTTCTATTGATTGTAGAACCTGTGTGGTCAAGTTTCATTTTCCAAATGAACCCATCCTAGAGTGGAAAAGGGGAAATTCCATGCCTAAGAGTCAATTTTTTTCTTGTCATGCTATGCTTCTATTGATTGTAGAACCCGTGTGGTCAAGTTTCAGTTTCCAAATGAACATCCTAGAGTGAAAAAGGGGAAATTCCATGCCTAAGAGTCAGTTTGTTTCTTGTCTTAAAGCTAGAAAGATGATCTCTAAGGGTTGCATATACCATCTTGTTCGGGTTAGGAATATGGATTCCTAAGCCCCTACTCTTGAGTCTGTCCCCGTTGTTGATGAATTTCCAGAAGTATTTCTCGATGATTTACCAGGTGTTCCTCCAGAAGGGGAAATAGACTTCGGTATTGACCTTCTCCCAGATACGCAACCTATCTCTATTCCTCCTTATCGTATGGCTCTGGAAAAACTTAAGGAATTAAAGAAGCAACTGAAATATTTTTTGGATAAGAGTTTCATCCGACCGAGTATCTCTCCATGGGTGGCTCCAGTTTTGTTTGTTAGGAAGAAAGATGGCTCACTTCATATCTGTATTGACTACCGACAACTGAACAAGGTTATCGTTAAGAACAAATATCCTCTTCCAAGGATAGATGGCTTGTTTGATCAACTTCAAGGAGAAAGTTACTTCTCTAAGATTGACCTCCGGTCAGGTTATCACCAATTGAGGGTGAAGGAAGATGACATTCCGAAGACGTCTTTTTGAACTCGAATTGGCCATTATGAGTTTTTTGTAATGTTGTTTGGTTTGACTAATTCTCCAGCCGCATTTATGGATTTGATGAATAGGGTGTTTAGGCAATCCCTTGATATGTTTGTGATTGTGTTCATTAACGATATATTGATCTATTCAAGGAGTGAAGACGAGCATACCGATTATTTGAGGATTGTGTTGCAAGTCCTCAAGGACCAACAACTCTTTGCAAAGTTTAGCAAATGTGAGTTCTGGCTAAGGTCCGTGGCTTTTCTTGGTTATATTATTTCTGGTAAGGGTATTGAGGTAGATCCTAAGAAGACAGATCCAGTCAAAAGTTGGCCTAGACCTCTATCCCTTTCGGATATTAGAAGTTTCTTGGGTTTGGTTAGTTACTATAGAAGGTTTGTTGAAGGATTTTCTTCGATTCCCTCTCCATTAACAACATTGACCCAAAAAAAGTTTAAGTTCATATGGTCCGAAGCATGTGAGAAGAGTTTCTAAGAATTGAAGGATAGACTTACTTCCGCTGCGGTGATGACTTTACCGGAAGGGATTGATGTATTTGTTGTTTATTGTGATGCCTCAAGAATTGGGTTAGGATGTGTCCTTATGCAAAATAGGAAAGTCATTGCCTATGCTTCAAGGCAACTTAATATTCATGAGAAAAATTATCCTACCCATGATCTTGAACTAGCGGCAGTTGTGTTTTCCTTAAAGATTTGGAGGCATTATTTATATGGTGTTCATGCAGATGTTTTTGCCGACCACAAGAGTTTGCAATATGTGTTCAAATGGAAAGATCTAAATCTTCGCCAAAGAAAGTGGCTTCAGTTATTAAAGGACTATGACATGAGTGTTCTCTATCACCTCGGTAAAGCAAATGTAGTGGTGCATGCTCTTAGTCGGTTATCGATGGGTAGTGTTGTTCATATTGAGGATGATAAGAAGGAGATGATTCGAGATCTTCATAGATTGGCCCGATTGAGTGTTCGATTGGTTGACTCAACCAAAGGTGGTGTTATAGTTTACAATGGTTCAGAATCATCTTTTGTGGCAGATGTGAAATCAAGCAAGGTCTTGACCCGACTTTGGTTGAATTGAAGGAAGCGATACTTAAAATTTTTGTAGAGGCTTTCTCCCAAGGGGGAGATGGTGTGCTACGATATCAAGGCCGTTTGTGTGTTCCCAATGTTGATGACTTGAGAGGGAAAATATTATCAGAAGCCCATAGGTCTCGATATTCCATTCAACCGGGAGCCACAAAGATGTACCGTGACTTGCGGGAGATCTATTGGTGGAATGTAATGAAGAAGGATATTGCAGAATTCGTGCCTAAGTGTCCTAATTTTCAACAAGTGAAAGTTGAGCACTAAAAGTCGGGAGGTTTGTCTCAAGACATTAGCATTCCTACTTGGAAATGGGATGATTTGAATATGGACTTCATTGTTGGTTTACCACGCACCCGGCGACAACAGGACTCGATTTGGGTTATTATGGAACGAGTGACAAAATTGGATCATTTTATTCCCGTCAAAGTCTATTATTCGGTGGAGGACTATGACAAGTTGTACTTGAGAGAAATGGTTAGGTTACATAGAGTGCCCTTATCTCCGATCGTGGTACCCAATTCACTTTTCAATTTTGGAAATCTTTCCAAAAGGGTCTTGGTACACGTGTTAAGCTTAGTACGACCTTTCATCCACAAACTGTTGGGAAAGCAGAGCGTACAATCCAAACTTTGGAAGATATGTTGAGAGCATGTGTAATTGACTTCATGGGTGATTGGGATGATCACTTGCCTTTGTTTGAGTTTGCATACAATAATAGCTATCATTCAAACATTGGTATGGCTCCATTCGAGGCTCTAAATGGTAGGAGGTGTAGATCACCTATAGGTTTGGTTTGAAGTGGGCGAAGTTTCCTTGATATGTCCTGAATGGGTACATGAGGCTATGAAGAAAGTTCAGCTCATTAGAGAAAGGTTGAAAACGGCTCAAAGTCGGCAAAAGTCCTATGCCGATGTTCGAAGATGAGATCTTGAGTTTGAGGTAAATGATTGAGTCTACTTGAAGATTTCACCCATGAGGGAAGCAATCATATTTGGTAAGAAAAAAGAAGCTTAGTCCCGGCTATGCGAGCCCATATAATATTTTGAGGCATGTTGGTAAGGTCGTATATGAGATTGATTTGCATAATGATTTGGCATCCGTGCATCCAGTTTTCCATGTATCTTTTTGAAGAAATGTGTTGGAGATCCGATATCTATAGTTTCCTTAGAAGGTCTGGGGTTAAGGAGAATCTTTCTTATGAGGAAGTTCCAGTTGAGAATTTAGACCAGCAAGATAAGAAGTTGAGAAACAAAGAAGTTGCTTCTGTAAAGGTTCTATGGAGGAATCAGTTCATTGAGGGTGATACTTGGAAGGCCGTGGCTGATATGATGTCCCGTTATCCTCATCTCTTTCCTTCTATCCCTACTCTAGCTTGAGGTATTTAGTTCCTCATGATTTACTCTTTTGGTGTCATGTGTCTTAGATATTCCAATGATTTCCTCATTATGCATGGTTCATGAAAAGCTTAAATTTTGAGAAAAAGAGTTAGCTTGATTGATTTATACATGTTAATGTGCATTTGAGTATGAGTTGCATATAGACTTTATGATATTATGTTTTAAACATTCTTTAGCTTGGAGTTGATGTTTCCTCCTTGGATATGTGCATTTATGTGATTGCATTCATGTTGGGCTGTTAGATTAAGTTCCTACCATCCTTATGATGTATTGAATCTCATTCGAGGATGAATGTTCTGAAGGGGGAGATAATTTAACATCCCGAATTCAAAAAGATGGAAAATTTCAGTTTTTCCAGGATCTGATGCCAGTACCAACGGCCCGTGGACTAACAGATTGTCCATAGGTAGCCAATTTAACTTTTCCAAAAGTGTCAAAGTTCCAGTACTTTCATACGGTTCACCAAGATGGTCCGTCGTTCCATGCATGAGTCGTAGGTAGATCTCATGGGTGAGTCCCAGACTTAGAGAAATTTTAGAGTCAAAAGTTAAGACCCACGGCTGAGATATACGGCCCATAGGTGGACCCACGGACCATACATGGGTCCGTCGTTGGGATTCTAAAATCCATGGTCTCTAATCTCACCCACAGCCAACTAGGACGGTCCGTGATCTGACCAACGGACCGTAGGTCTGGCCATTGGTGAGGTCGGCAGTTATTTTAAGGAAGGACTTTTGGGTCTTTTCAGAATTATTCTAGCCCAATTCTATGTCATTTTACCTTCTATTAAAGTCCCTATATAAACGTTTTTACCCCAAAATCTCCTAATTCAATTCATTCTCTCAAATTTCTAAAAGAAGAACAAGTTCATCCTCCCAAATATTTCTCTCTCTAGAAGCTTGAAGAAGACTAGGGTTTCAAGTCAAGTCTTCAATTTCACCATTGATAGTAAGGTCTTGGCATCAAGATATGATAATATTTACCTATGGAGTCCTTTGCTCCAAGGGTTCCTAAATTTTCCTATTTTCACAAGGTAGAATATCCAATGGAAGTTAGGGTTTTTACTCAATCTCATGAGTTCTTTTCAATTATGATATTATTGATTAATTTATGTCTTTTTATGCATGAATTGAAGAAACTGCATCTTTCTAAGTTGAATCCTCATAAAACCATATGAAATCCATGTTTTCTAGAATTGATCATATGATGAAGCTTTTGAATCATGAAAGATGAGTTTATGAGGATATGCATGTTCTTATGAAATTGATGAAACTTATTTAAGTTGCATTGAGAGTAAAGCATTCATGTTGTTGTTGTTGTGTTGTGAAAGGATTTCTCATATACACATGAAAGCATGATTGTTAAAGGGTTTTCTCATATGAAGGATTCTTACGGTTGAAAGGTTTTCTCAACTAAACTTTGAATCAAGATTAAGGAGCTATTCTAATGAAACCTAGCTTGGATTGGTTGCTTAATTATACCTTTCCATGGATAATAATATGACTTTAGCTTGGATTGACTACTTGATGTTCCCTTCCATGGATAATAAGACAAGTTAATAATAATGACTATTCCATGAGATTTATGCTTAACACCAAGAGGTTATTGAGATGAAAGCTCTCCTGTAGCTTGAGGCTGGGTTTCCAGTAGCAATCTCTTTATCCCATACCTATGAGCCCCCATAGGATGATTGTCTTAGATAGACATTAGCTAGTTGATCCACATAAGCTAGAAGTTCATGGTCTTACCTTGGCAAGTAGGACACCCCTTTTTGGTGTGGGGTAGACACCGGATTTCATGTTTATAGCTCACATGGTCTCTATGTCGGTTAAAGGTAAATATCACAAAATAATGAACTAAGGTTACTTGTAGAAATATCTCACAAATGTTTTAAAGATGTTATCTTGCATTGACCATGTTTTATGTTGTGTGTTTTCTAACCCTTGATCTTATGGTTTAGCTTGGTCATTGCATGTCATGAAAAGTCCTTTAGCATGATTTCATACGTTTATGCATCACTATCATACTTGGTACATTCCATGTACTAACACATGCTCTCGACTACATTCTTTCACTAATGTAGGGTCCGAGTGTCCTGATTCACATTTCTATGGCTAGGGATCACTTAGTAGAGTTGAAGATTGGTGAGTCCTCCTGTTTCGAGGATCGAGTTTTATTGCTTATTGTCTTTACTTCTTTTCAGTATTATATGTGATGTACGAGTTACGTCCTGATTACTTTGATGTACTAGATGGCTTTGAGACTATGTTAGACTTCTGCTATATTTTATAAACTCTTATGTTTTGAAATTTATCTTTTAATATCACTTGATTTTCTATTATCTTGTATGATGTATGCTAAGTGGCAGGTATAAGTCCTCTCGGGGTATTATACTCCATGTTACACCTATGGTATACTTTGGGTCGTGACAAACTTGGTATTCAGAGCACAAGGTTTAGAAAGCTCATAGGAAGTCTCATAAGCCACGTTGAGTAGAGACTTGTTCATGAGTGTGAAACACGTCACATTTATGAATCGACTGAGCATAACATGTACATTGTATAATTTTCTTTCAATTTATGTTATCTAGAAATTTATGATAAAATATAATTTTATTTATATTATATAACAAAAATTAAAATTCAAAATTTAATATTACGTGAAAATTATATAGGATTATTATTTGGAAAAAACAAAGAAAAGACTTATATTATGAAATAAGAAAATAAAAATGAAATAGAGATAATAATATAATATTGGGGAGAGAGAAGAAGATTCTCTTTTAGAATGTAAAATAGAGATTTGGTGCAAGTTGATTGTCTGAAAAAATAAAGAACTTTATATCTAGAGAGTAAAATAAAGGGTATGGTTGGAGATGCTTAGAACCTGTTTGATATTACTGTTGGGAGGCTGGAAACACTTGTAATGAAAAAAACACTTTTTTTTCTTTGAAAAACCAAGCATTTGGCAAAGTACTAAAACTGCTTTTAAATGGAAGCAGAAACAGTTTTTCTATTGTGGGAAGAAGCTAAAAATTTCTGTAATTTTATTTTTTATTTTTATATGATAAATTTTATTATTTTATTTTACGTTTATATATTATTATTTTATATCTTATATATTATATTGTAGAATTAACAATTAGAAAAAATAAAAAATTAACAATTAAAGATTCCAGCCCTTCCAAAAAAATATAATATTGATTGAAATTTTGAATATGTGCATTTTAATTTCATAAAAATAAAAATTTAATTAATCTTTATAGTAAATATTTAAAATAGTTTTTCTCTATAAAATAAAGTTTGGATTGTTTTCAAAAGCACTTCTTTGAAAAGCTATTTTAAAAAAGTATTTCTAAATATAAGCAATGTTTAGCCATAATACCAAACAAGCTTTAGACTAACTGCAAAATCATACTTTTTAAAATTATTAAATGTACTTATACGTTCAATCTTAATATATCTATGTAATGATCCGAACCGTCGTTATTTAGGAAAGGAAAAACGTCGGGGAAAAACTGGGCCCATCATCCCGCAAGAGCGGGATAGTGTGTGCCAGAGCGACATGGACGGTACAAAATTTAAGTAACGCGAAGTCTTATTTCTCCTTTTTCAAAAAACACCAAAAATAGGCGAGGATCACCCCAGAAACACTCAAAAAGCTGCTCTAGGCGTGGGAAGCGAGGAGAAAGAGATTTTTAGCATAGGAATATCGATAGCTTGCGGATTTCCAGTCAAAATCCACCGTCTCATCGTTCGGAAGCCTGGTTTGGAGCTATAATCTCTCTGCGATTGCTCGACGCCCAGGTACGCTAGGTTTATTTAATTGAGTAGTTGTAAATCCGTGATTAACTGTGTAGTATAGTGGTAAATGACGGTAGAATTCATGCGTAGGCTTTCGTGCACTGAAAATGGGACAGTTGTATATGTATTCCTAGGTATTACATCAGACGTATATCGTAGGAGGAAGCCCTATCCCGTGAACTAGGGTCATGTGATGGTTTGATTTACTGGTTGTGTGATATAAACCTGTTAATGGCTTAGTTATATGCATACATGTATGGGATTAGAGATTTATGAACAGAACCTAATGAAAATACTAAATATGTACAATTATATGCCATGAACCTAATACTTGATTGTATGATTATCAATATGTTTGTTATGGATGTGATTGTGATTGTGATTGGGCTGATTGGATCAGGTGTTAAGTACCAACACACATGCATACATTAGATCGAGTGTCACGTAGCGACACATATACACACATTGGATCGGATGTCACGTACCGACACATTTATATACATTGGATCGGGTGTCACATACCGACACACATACATGCATTGGATCGGGTGTCACGTTCCGACTCACTAACAACTTGGGCGTGGGTTCCATAAGAGGACCACTTGTGATTGTTAAATTCATATCTGCTTGTTATTAATAATGTGGAACTAGATGTTTCTCTTGAATCGATAACCGGACTATGCATTATATATATATATATATATATATATATATATATATATATATATATATATATATATATATATATA
>JAJONR010001597.1:0-41337 GCA_029582245.1 Solanum etuberosum | reverse complement strand
ATATATGATATGATGATATGATGTATTTTGAATTCTAATTTTTCCTTTTAAAAAAAGTATTACATGTTTATGTAGTATATATAATACTTGTCAATCCTAATATGTTTAAACAACAAAACAAATGATGAAATTAAAGAACAAAACAAATGATAAAATTAAACGAACTAATTTTCTTAAATTAATGACATCATCATAAATTTTAAAAAACAAATAAATAATTATAGTACCCTTAATCCTGAGGATAGAAGAAGTCAGTATTGTCCTTAGATAAATGATTTGCATTTGTCAAGACATCTTTCTACTACCGAGTGATGATGCTTCTTCATTGGCAAACTTGAGCATGCAAAATTTACCAGGTCTTACTTTATTACATATCCAAGTTAATGTTAATAGAATAGTTCAAAGATAGTTGAAGTAACAGAAAAAGAGGTAAAGATTAGCAAAAGTAAATTACTGAGCTAGGAGAACTACTTCATTACGTCTTGATATTTTCTGGTGAGCGTAATGTCACGGACTTAGAGTCTCACTAAAGCTCTGTGCGCCACGACAGTAAACTATAATATGGATGGAGGACTACACTGGCGGCCTCGTTTGAGGCTCGTGTGAAGTGTATGCATGCAGGTGTGTGCTGATGCAATATATATGGAATGAAAAGTTGGTAAAGAGGTTAGCTAATAGCCAAAAGCTATCTCATTAAGGCATACAGCCAATTAGTACATAAACCTCAACCATATCCAAACTCTTAACAGTGAAATGTAGAAATCACAACAGCGTTGCACTAATCTGGTGAAGGGAGAAATTCCAATACATGAGAAGGCTCTGGTGATTGAACTCATTTACTCAAATTTGTAATGCTTGTCCACTTCTTCAGAAACATCCCAAGTGCAGCTCATTCCTTTGGGGAACTCAACCAAGTCGCCTGCGCCTATCTCAACAGCCTGATTAGAACCATCAGGGTAAACCTTCACCTTTCCCTTCAGCAAGTAACATGTCTCTTTGGCAGAGTATGTCCATGGGAATTTGCTAGGTGGACAACCCCACCTATTTCACAAATAAGTCTCTACTTAGGAACCAAAAAAAAAATAGGGTGGGAGTAAACAGATATGCAAAACGACAGTCAGATTAAACACAAGCCAACTTATTGAAGACACTGGATGAGCTACTAATACAGAATTACAGGATCGAAGGAGTAACGAAAGATAAACCACCCCTTTAAAACATACTGCATGAGATGATCAGAGTGAACAGCTTGTGAAGGTTAAATAAGTACCCCCATTTTAGTACAGTGCAAACTGTTTCTAAGCATCGTAAAATATCTTCTCTAGGTAAAAAATGCTTCCAAGGCAAGTAACAGATGCAGAAATGGAAGGTTCAGGCTTTGCACTTTCAACAATCCCATTCTTACAATTTGGATGCTTAGCACAATTTAATGGGATTGTGCTGTTAAGGTGATAAACTTCTAGGCATCAGTCTGAATTGCAAACTATTATGCTTAGTTACTGCAGAAAACTGCTGTATTATCCCCTCGCCTCTTCAGTTTTTTTCCCTTTGTTTATTTCTCTTCTATGTTAATTGAGTTTAATCCTATGAGAGATGGGAAAGATTTTCTATCTCGCATAGCTAACAATTTTATATATCTACAAAGATCAGACAACCATAAGTAGACAAGCAAAAGATGCTGCACAAGTTTGAAACCGGAATACTTTGATCTGGACTATTCAATGTCAATAAGACTTCGGGTGAACCAACAACCTGACATCCACAATTTATAGAAAGCATTTCTGCCCGCTTCAAGAATTTTGCAGAGCTGGAGAATGATAAAATGCCAAAGGTGTGTTAGGATGAGGAACAATACTTCGGAAAATTTCTTGGCCACCTAACTTCAGAAATCAAGAAGAAAATCAAGGCAAAGCTTCTGTAGGTATTTAACTATACACAGGTTAGAGAGGCCAAATTATGATTTCAAGATGTGGGGTTAAAAGGAAATGTATCCTTTCTGTTAGGATAATAAACTAAAATTGAGCAAACAACATTACATGAGATTAACATGCTCAGATAAGTGCACTAAAACCACTGCCACCCAAAACCGCACTTCTAATTTAAACTATGGCACCTTTCTTGAGCTTATACATGCTTGCTGGAGCCTGAATTTTCTTTTCTACGACATACTCTACTTAAACATTTTTTTCTCCCTGCAATGTTGATGATTAAGGTCACTTCATCCACCCTTGAGATCTTAGAAGTGGAGACCCAACAGATATTTACAAACATACTAAAGGTGATTTGGAGCACCCTGAGAGACATTGCGATTTTGGGTACTGTAGGCGTAATACAGTTGAGGAGGTTAAGCGCGCTATTATCAAGATGAGTAGGGGAAAAGCAACCAGACCTGGAGTTTTGGAAGAGCATAGACAGGGCAGGTATGGAGTGGTTAACTGATTTGGTTAGTCATTTTTAAGACAAGTAAAATGCCATAAGCATAGAGGTGGTGTACAATGGTTCCATTGTATAAGAACAAGGGTGATATCCAAAAGTGTAACAACTACAGGGGTATCAAGTTGTCAAGCCACACTTTGAAAGTTTGAGAAAGAGTGGTGGAGTTGAGAGTGAGGTAGGGTGTGTCTATTTTCGAGAACAAGTTTGGATTCATGTCGGGCGATCCACTACAGAAGCCATCAATCTTGTAAGGAGACTGGTGGAAAAATACCGAGAAAGGAAGAGAGACCTACATATGGTGTTCATTGAACTTGAAAAGGCCTAGGACAAAGTCCCGAGGGGCATGCATGCCTAGAGGCTAGAAGGGTACCGGTGGCTTACATTAGGGCGATAAAGGACATGTATAAGAGCTAAAACGCGAGTTAGAACAGTGGGAGGAGACTCGGGGCACTTTCCAGTAGAGGTGGGATTGAACCAAGGATCAGCTCTTAGCCCATTCCTATTTGCCTTGGTGATAGATGAATTGACGCGGTCCATTCAAGATGAGGTGCCTTAGTGTGTGTTATTTGTTGATTTCATAATATTGATGGATGAGATGCGCAATGGAATTAATGCTAGGTTGGAGGTGGGGAAGACAAATTTTGGAGTCTAAAGGGTGCAGGTTAAGCAGGACCAAACCAAAGTATTTGAACTGCAAATTCAATGAAGTAATGCAAGAGGGGAAGTGAGGCTTGACACTCGGGCTATCCTCAAGAAAGATAGTTTCAAGCATCTTGAGTCTATAATCCAGGAACGTGGAGACATCGACAATGATATCACACATTATATTGGTGCAACGTGGATGAAATAGCGGCTTGCATCCGGAGTCTTGTGTGCTAAAAAGGTACCACCAAAACTTAAAGGTAAGTTTTATTGTGTAACACCTTGGACTTTGGAGAAGGTAAGGGAGGTTAACGGGAAAGTCCTCAAACCCAAAACGGACCAGGAACCCTTCACGGAACCCTAAACGGTCCGTTTAGGGCATCACTGGACGTTTAAGGGACGTAGCCCAATCGTTAAAGGCTGTCAGGAAGGATCCTTATACGGTCTTTGGTGACCTAAACGGACCATTTAGGGATCCATATAGGTCACCCGTCAGCTTTTAAGTTGGGGTCAGTTTGGTCTTTTCCCTATCTGTTTGGTACCTAAGCTATGTCGTTTTAACCCCTATTTCAAGACCTATATAAGTGATTTAATTCCTGAAACTACCCATTCTATATCATTCACCTAATTCCCAAATTTCTCTCCAAGTTCATCCCAAAATCCTCTCAAAAGTTAAGGAAGAAAAAGCTAGGTTTTCACTTCAAGATTCTCAATTCACCATAACTCTTAGGCCTTGATCACTAAGGTATGTTAGTATTCACCTATGGATTCCTTTCCTTCATAGGTTTCTCAAAGATCTTCCAATTTTACAAGTTAGATTCTCAATTCAAAGTTAGGATTTTATTCAATCTTCATGAGTTCTTTTTAATTATGAATCAATTGATTGTTTTCTATCTTCTTATGCATGAATTGAAAGTATTTACATGATTTTGAATTGAATCCATATAAACCCATGCATGATCCATTATTTTTGATTATCAACACATGATGAAGCTTATGAACGATGAAATATGAATTTATGAAGGTACATGTGTTTTTATGAAAGCAATGTTTATGACTTAGGTAAGCTTATAGATGAAGGTATCTATATGTTCTATGAAGCTTGGTTACATGACATGAATGACATCTAAATTTGCCATCAATGTTTTTGATTATTTTCCTATATTAGGTCTTGATTAGTATGGTATCCGGATATGCCATCAATGATCATTAACCAAGTTTCTAAAACTATATCATTAGTAGTATGGCACTTTTAGTATGAAGTCAATGACTATGTGTCTTACTAAGCTATTATGAAAAGATCATGGATGGTGAAAGGTTTTCTCATGCATTGTCTAAGGAGCTACTCTATGATGTTTCTAGCTTGGATTAGTAACTTAATTGTACTTTTCCATGGATGATAATATGAATATGATTAATGACTATTCCGTGGAATTTTACTTAGCACCGAGAGGATATTGAGATGGAGGCTCTCCCGTTCGTAGAGGTCGGGTCTCTAGAAGCAATGTCCTTGTTCCTAACTATGTGTCACCATAGGATGTTGTCTCAGATAGACATTAGCTAGTGGATCCACCTTAGCTCAGACTCATGGTCTTACCTTGGCAAGTAGGACACTCTTTTTTCAGTGTGGGAGCAGTACACTAGATTCCATGTTATAGCTCACATGGTCTATGTCGGTTACATGATAAACTTCCCACAATAATAAACTAAGGTTACTTTCAAAGTATCTCACAAGTGTTTTAAAGATGTTAAGCTTGCATTGACCATGATTATGACTTATGTTTCTAACCATTTATCTTATGATTTAGCTTGGTCATTGCATGTCATGTAAAGTCCTTTTTAGCATGATTTCATAACTCTTATGCATTGCTATCATACTTAGTACATTCCATGTACTAATGCATACTTGTGCCTACATTGTTTCATAATGTAGTGTCCAACGTTCCTACATCTCATACTCGTGGCTAGTTGATCTCTTGACATTCGAAGATTGGTGAGTCATGTTCCGAGGACCAAGACACTTTTATGGCTTTCTTTTATTTTCAGTTTCCAAACATTTGTACGTGGTGTATGGATTACGTCCCAACCACTTCTTTTGATTAGTAGATGGCTTGTTGAGACTTATGTTAGACTTCTGCTTCGTCAAACTCTTTTATGATATAAGACTGTTTCTTTTGAACTCTTTATTTCTATTATCGGGTATAATGTATGCTAAGTGACTTGTGTAAGGCCTTTTGGGGTTTTATACGCCATGTTACAACTAGGGTATACTTTGGGTCGTGACATATAGAGTGGTGGTTAGACCAACTTTGTTGTATGGGGGCAGAGTGCTGACCAGTCAAGAACTCCCATGTTCAAAAAATGCATGTCGTGGAAATGAGGATGTTGAGGAAGATGCGTGGGCGTACAAGGAACGATAAGATAAGGAATGCGGATATTAGGGATAAGGTGGGAGTGGCCTCCATGGTGGACAAGTGAGGGAAGAGAGAAATGGTATGGACATGTGAAGAGGAGATGCACAGACACCCAGTCAGGAGGTGCGAGAGGTTGGTTATAGTAGGTACGAGGAGAGAGAGAGTTAGGCGGAAGAAGTGTTGAAGAGCGGTAATTAGGCAGGAACATGGCACAACTTTAGGTTACCAAGGTAATGGCCATAGATAGGAAGGTGTAGAAGATGTGTATTAGGGTAGCAGGTTAGCAGGCAGTGGAGTGTTGTCTGGCTTTTCGAGGGTTTAGGCTTGTTGGTATTTGTCGTTGTACTAATTGTATTATTGTAGGCTTGCTTGTGATATCTATCATCTTTTGTTGTTTATTGTGTTGCTATGTTTTCTTATTCTTCGCACTTGGATTTGCTACACTTGAGCCGAGGATCTTTTGGAAAGAGCCTCTCTACCTCCACGAGGTAGTGGTAAGGTCTGCGTACACTCTCCCTCTCTAGACCCCACTTGTGGGATTCCACTGGGTATGTTGTTGTACTAAAGATGAATTGGAGAAACGAAAGTCAAATGGATATGTGTTTCCTGGAGTCATCAATCGGGTAAAATGTTTCTGAAAAAAGACGAGGAACTAAAAGCTGGATAATGGTTGGTTATTTGAACATAATGAATATGGAGGCTCGCTAAGTTCATTGGCGTAAGATAAGGAAATAATTGCAGTGTTAAGTTTGTAGAAATCAAGGATGGTGCGACTATTCTAACTTCTATGATAGGAGCAATAACCATCAAGATAGCTTCTTCTTTCTCTAAAACTAATCCTGGTGTGATGGAACACAACATATCCCTATTCCCTTGACACTGTGGTCATCATGAGGTGATTTAATGATTTTACAGATGAGAGCCACCATGAGAATTTGACTAATTTTTCAATCAGCGCTGGTTTATTTATTCTGATATCCATCAGATTAAATGGAAGCTCAGATTTTTGAAATAGACAGTAGGCAGAAGCCCTGTGACTCAATTAGAGAAAACCACAACATTAGATTCAAAGGAAGAAAAGTCTATTACTTTTGTGAGGATAGGGTTGTCCCCAGGAATCAGATCAAGTAAATACAGTGATCTATCAGCAAATGGAAAGATAAAAAAGCACAAAGAACTCGGGAGAAATAAGATTTGGGATAACTCAGGTTCCTTCAAATCAGTTCAAAGAGAAAAGGACATGAAATAATAAAGGCTTGAGTTTCATCTGCTCACCCCTACACGTATATTGGAGCAAGAGCGGCGCTAACTTTTGCACAGGATTGACTGACTCACTCACTGGGACAGGCCTAGAATAGTTTGGAGGGGAGGTTACACCAATTCTTATTTTCCACTTATTTGATGGGCTGCTTAAGGAGTGGGTGGTCTACTTAATATAGCTAGGGCAATCTTCCCCTCATGAGTTAGCTTTTGAGGTTGAGTTAGGTCCAAGATCCACATATTTACATGGTTTCAAAGTAGGACCCATCTCAATTATTGTTTCCCGATATTTGGCCCCCATATTAAATTGCCCACGCACCAGAGCCCATTTATTTACAAGACTCTTCACAACTTATCAATTGGTGTAACCCTTTAAGTATGAATCGATTATTGGTTTGGGCATGGATGTTTTTGTTTAGATATCTTGTTTAATTTCTTAGCATAGATATAGGCAGGAATTGATCGAAACTTTATCATCGGTTCATGAGCGCACACCTTTGGCCAATTTGATTCACAAGTGAACAAGCTCGACCACTGAGATAATGAGAGATTTATCTCCAAATAACAAGAGAAGACTAGATCAAATCTTATTATTAAGTAACAAGATTATCCCTAACTACAGTATCTCTGACTAAAAGATAAGGTTATTCACTACTTATTTCTGACTAAAAATATAGAATAATAGAAATCATCATAATTAAATAGTAATCTTTTGTTAAGCTACATAATTTTTTCCCCATCATAGAGAACTCGACTCTGATGAGTGAGACTGTTGGTCCATCTCCAAAAGATCCGAATTATGGAATATAACTCGTCCTTGTTGATAGTGTCAGGTGATGATCCTTCTGTTGGTTAGGTTTTTGCTGCAAACAAGCAAATTGAATTTCTCTTGTATAACCATACTAGTGTTTCCAACTTCTCAAGAAATATAAAGCTTCCTTATTGTGGATTCTACTTAAATGGTGAAGAGATGTGGATTGAAAATATTAGATTGTTTTTAGAAGGTAAGTGAATGAGTATTTTCTGAGAAATGGGTGCTATAAGTATAGCAAAATAATGAATTGGAATTCGAGCTCTAATACCAAAATCTATGCAACACCACAAGGGAAGAGGGAGAAGAATCGAGCGAGAAAAAAGATATGGAAAGAAGAGCAAGATAGAAGTCAGATCAATTCACAGAACATCTTTAGTCAAGTATTTTCCCAAACGAAGTAATAAATGGTCATGTTTATAGTATGCAACACTAAACAAGCTAGACATGGGAGATAATAAAAACTTGTTAACAAGATAAGGGCAGATACAAACTTGAACTTAGAGGTGAGTATGTTTCTCTCTCGACGCACAGTAGCCTAACCTGCGCCACCCATGGGAAAGAGAGTTCGTATTCCCTCTCAGAAGGTACTCATGTCCCAAGAGAATACATCTAAGGCTGGCAATCAAAAGAAGAAGGAAGGAAATCAAACAATCAAGGAGGTTGTGAAGGTCACTAATGGAACAGTTACTCTAGGGACTGCTGCACAGCGTACAAGAATAGAGGTCTATCAGATCCAGGTTGAACTGACTCAGGAAGAAGGGGCGGCTCACAAGCAAGCTGAAATTGCTTCGACACAAGTAAGGAGCACACTGAGGAGGAAGGATAACCAGGTGATGGAGGAAACCCTAGAGAAAACCAATGGAACAATAACTGTGGTTATTGTATCTCCAAGCAGTGCTACAGTGGCAAATCAGATCCAGCAGCTCAGCCCTGCAAGTCAGGCCACAGTAAGTTCTCGAAATACCTTGGGCAGATAAGGTTGAAAGCTCACATGAGTTGAACAAGAATCCATATGGGACAATTTTGATATTAGCAAAATCTATAATGCAGGGTTTAAGCTTGAATTTGTAGAATCTGAAATGCATGGTGAGGTACCAGTGTGTGCAATTGATTTAGAGGATATAAGTACTGAAATAGCATATTGGAAGAATGTTGTAATATGCTATGTATTGGGGGACACCCACCCTTTTCTGTACTGAATGGCTACATCCATAGACTATGGGATAAAAATGGGATTATCAAGGTGGCAATGCTAAAGATTGGAATTGTTTTGGCCAGGTTTGATACAAATGTGGGGAAGGATGAAGTTATTCAAGGTGGTATTTATCACTTTGACAACAAACCTTTTATTGTAAAGGCTTAGACCCCGGATATCGAGTTCTCAAGGGAGGAGTTGTACGCAATTCCTATGGAGTTCTCAAGGGAGGAGTTGAACACAGTTCCTGTGGATATGACACCTGGGCCTAACTCAATCCTCATGAGGGGAAGTTTGTCCAAGTCCATATAAGGAGATCAATTCCTCATCCCTCTATTGATGTGGGACTTCTAACACTCCCCCGCATGCCCAGACCTCAACAGGTGCACGAACACTTATAAATGGGGGCCCAACATCGGTGAAAAACAATTGGGATGAGCATGGCACTTATACCATGTGAAGATATGACATTTGGGCCTAGCTCAACCTCAAAAGCTAGCTCATAAAGGGAGGTTTGTCCAAGTCCATATAAGGAGACCAATTTCTCATCCATCTACCGATGTGGACTTCTTAGCAGTTCCCACATGGGTGAAGCTACCTGGGCTGGATTTCAAGTATTGCAGTCCTAAGGGTCTTAGTAAGATAGGAAGCCTAATTGGGAAACCTCTAATGGTGGACCAGAATACTGAGAAAAAGATGGGATTGAACTTTGCAAGGATGCTCATAGAGCTTTTTTTGCGCTTTTTTCTTTTGATAACACTAGTCGGGAAAGAGGGAGGACAACCAACACCTCTCTCTGGGAATGGATAACATACTTTTTTGGAATGTAAGGGGCCTCAATGGACCTAATAAGAAAAAGGAGGTCCAACTCCTTTGCAATAGAGAAGCAGTAGGATTGGTTGGTTTAGCAAAAAAAAAAAAAGACGCTAACAGGATTGAAAGGTCAGCTAGTAGTTTATTACTTTAATTCCAGGCTGGCAATATGTTACTAACTTGGAGCACCATTATACTGGAAGGATTTGGCTGAGTTGGAGGCTGACTACTTCCATGTCCAATGTTTATCACGTAATGCTCAGGCACTGACCTGCAGGGTTACTAGAGTTGGTTTAACTGTCCTTTCTGATGACAGTGGTGTATGCATACAAAACTATGGAAGAGAGGAGATTTGTGGACCTATCTACAGAATATTAATGTTTATTGCAATGAGCCATAAACTATTATGGATGACTTAAATGCTATTTAGAATTTGGATGACTGAGCTGAATTTTATTTTTGATAATAGAGCTGAATTATATCCACCCTCTCATGGGAATCTATTTATTTTTTTATGATGATCGTGAAATCCGGGCCAGCTTTCGCACACCTCGACTAATTCCATGGGATACCTGCCACCTCCCACCAACAACAAGAATCTTCTTCTTTACAATACGTATGAGACTACCAATTGGATGGAAATCCAGTGTCAATGGTGAAAATACGGGATTTTCAAAACTGCTTGGATACATGTGGCCTGCCAGAGCTACCATCCAAAGGCAGTAGATATACTTGGAATGATAGAGGTGAAGAGAGGGTGTTCTCTAAGATTGATTGGGTGTTCATCAATAATGATTGGTTGACACAGATACCTGACTATATAGCAAACTTCTTACCTGAGGGAATAAGTTATCATAGTCCAGTGACTCCAGTCAAGATAGAATCACTTCATGTTGTTGCTAGACCAAGTAGATCTTATAAGTACTGTAATATTTGGGCCAGTCATCCTAGTTGTATGGAGAAAGTGGAGGTTGTCTTGCAGACTACAATAAATGGATGTATAATGTTGCAAATTGTTAAGAAACTCAAGCAACTCAAGAAAAGTTTGAGGGAACTTAATCAACAGCGTTTCAGGGACATACTAGTAGAGGTGGAGACTGATAGGTTTTCTCTCGATCAAGCACAGAAAGCTTTACACTTGAATCCAACTGATCGGCTATTGCAACAATAGGAAAGGTGCAATATCAGAAGTTCAGGAGAACCCCCTGACCTAGCAGAAAGCTTTCTACAGGAGAGGAGTAAAGCAAAGTGGGTGAAACTGGGAGATGACAACTCCAGAAGCTTCTTCTCAGTAATAAAACATAGGAAGTTGCAGCAAGCCATAACTCAACTGAAGGACGCACAGGATGTTATGCACTTAGAAACTGCAGAGATTGTTGATGTGTTTGTAAATTTATACAAAGACTTGTTGGGAAAAAAAGACTACATAGAACTAAAGCTTATTAGAGTTGGGACCTGTATTCTCAATAGAACATCAGATGCACTTACTCAATCCATACAACAGCAAACACGTGAAGGTGGCAATATTGAGAATTGACAGCACTAAAAGCCCTGTGCCAGATGGATTTGGCACTTTATAAAGAAAACTTGGAATATTGTGAGGGATGATGTGGTCGTTAAAGTGCTTCAGTTTCTGAGTAATAGGGAGCTACTAAAACATATAAACTTTACTATAATTTCATTGATTCCAAAGGTGCCAAATCCTCAATATGCTAGCCAATTCAGGCCTATTTCATGTTGTAATGTGCTTTATAAGCCCATATCTAAGGTGATCTGTGTTAGACTCAGGAAGCCACTATCACATTTAGTGGCTGAAAATCAGGCTGGATTTGTAGCGGGCAAGTCTTTAGTCCATGGCATCTTGATTTGTCATAATCTACTTAGGCACTATAATAGGAAAACATCACCTAGATGTTTGATGAAGATTGACTTGAGGAAGGCTTATGATATGCTGAACTGGGAGTTTCTTGAGGAAGCTTTAAATGTATATGGATTTCCAACATCTTTCATTCAATTGGTAATGAAATGTATTACTACTACTAAGCTTACAATAAAAGTAAATAGGGAAGGCTATGGATATTTTGAATGGAGAAGGGGCCTAAGGCAGGGGAACCCAATCTCACCATTACTGTTTGTATTAGTAATGAAATATCTAACCAGGACACTCGAGAAGATGAGTGAACTTCCAGACTTCAGGTTTCACCCCATGTGCAAATTTCTTTAACTAACTCATCTTATTTCTGCAAATAATCTAATGATATTTTGTAGAGGAGATTGCAGTTCCATTGCAAGAGTGATGAAGGCTATAAACCATTTCAGTGATGCCACTGGTCTGGTAGACAATGTAGACAAGTCTAACATCTTCTTGGAAGCTATAGATGACACCACTCAAGCAGAGATCCTGTCTAGCATTGGGTTCTCATTGGGAACCTTGCCAATTAGATATCTTGGGCTGCCTTTGTCATAAAAAAAAAGTGGAGTAAAATGGAGTGTCATCAACCAGTTGGGAAGATCACACATAAGATCACTACTTCCTATTCAAAGTGTCTATCATATGCAGGTGATCAATGCTGTTTTATTCTTTATTGACAACTTTTAGGGATCTATGTTTATATTGCCTCATAGCACCCTGAAAGCAGTGGATAAACAGTGTAGAGACTACCTTTGGGGTAGTTCAGAAGAACAAAGAAAGATGGTCTTCGTTGCATGGGATAAGGTGTGTATTCCTAAAAAGTTTGGCGGCCTAAACATAAAGATCTGCAGGAACTAGAATGTAACCTCAGTTGGGAAATTGATTTGGATGTTGGCAAGGAAGGAAGATACACTATGGGTTAAGTAGGTGCATGGAGTATATATGAAAATTTCGAGAAATATATGGAACTACATGCCACCAGCTGACTGTAATTGGCATTGGAAGAAGTTAAACTCTCTCAAAGCAACTATGGTTCAGTGGGTATCATAATAACCAATATCTGCTTACTGCAAATGGTGCATAATCAGTTACTAGAAGCTACAATGCATTGATAGAGACTCAGGCTAGATTGCTAGAGGCCAACTTAATCTGGTCTAATATATTGCAGCCAAAGCACAATTCTTTATTCGGTTAATAAATCAGGGCAGATTATTAACAAAGGAGAGACTTAACAAACTGCAAATTACAGTTGGTACTGTTACTTGTGACTTATGTAATCAAGGTAGAGTGGAATCTCAAGCTCATTTATTTGGAGACTGTGACTGGATTATAGCTGTTAGGAATGACCTATCTAACTGGCTAGGCTCAGAAACATCAGAGGGGTCCAACAGACCATACAATGGATAAGGAGTAGACATTGGACACTGTTTCAGAAGGATATTGTGTTTGTTGTGTGGAGTGCAATGCTCTACTACACATGGCAAGCCAGGAATTGGATCATCTTCATGTAGTCCTACCCTAAATACAAATTTTGTTATTGCACAGATACAAAAGTAGATTAGACTAAGATTAGAGTGTATACAAGCCACAAAGAGAGCTCGTAGGTGTCGTAGTTTGAGCACAAGTTTTCTGTTCTTAGATGCCTAGAGAGCACAACACCCTTTCTAGAAGGTGGTTGTGTTCGTAGGTGCTCATTAGGTGTATTCATTTTGGTTGTAAATGGTAAGACTTTAACAGTTTACCAAAAACAGATAGGGGCAGATAAAGCCGTTATATCTAATCAAAAGATAAAAAAATTTGATGACAAGGGAAACCCGCAGCTGCTACCCTTTGGGTGCGCACAAGGTAAAACCTCGCTCCCATGCAATAACTCGCAAACCACACAGGAGAGGTAACCCGCACTAGGCAAGCTCGGTGCGACGAGCTCGACCCAGAAGGCAAACCCCTTGCTTTCGCAAGGCGTTTCGAACTTGAGACCCAAAAGATAAATTATATGTAAGTAATAAATGAAACATCATTGCTAACTAAAAGAAAGTTCATCTTTACTTTACTTCTAACTAAAAGATAAAGATAATAACAGTGCAGTTTCACATTGAGCTCAACAGGCAGTCTGGTGGATCTTTCATTGTCTATACCATGGTTATACTAATATATGTTGAATAAAACCATTTTTGGTGAATGAATAAAACCATTTTTGGTGAATTTTTTAATGAAAAATATTTTACCAATCAAAAATGGAATTCTTAATTGTCAGTTAAACTCAAGTATGAAAAAAATGCCTCTGAATTACTGTTAGGGAGCTGATGATTAGGTGATAATATAACTAACTTAATTTTTCCACCAAAGAGCTTTAATTCTGCCAATTGTCATGTACAAGTTGGTATCAAACACCAAACTTTATAGGGCAGCGAAAAAAAAGGGGTTATTTTATGTTAGGGTTTAGAGTTCAATAGAAAAGAGAGAGAAAAGAGCGATACTTGGGCCAAGAGGTGACGCCGAGGTCAGTGAGTTTAGATTGGGGAGGGTTGTTAATGACCTTCACTCCGGCTATCTCAGTGGCCATGCTGCTTGATTCCTTTTCACCTGATGCTACTATCCTTCTGTTACCCTTGCTTCTACTTAGTATTAATTGTAATGGACTTGGTTTGTTGCTAAATTTATTATTCATCATATATGAATATCTATTGCAATTAGCATTACTCATGATGCCCACTCCCCACATGCCACTGCTTACACAAGCCATCCTTATCTTCAATTTTAATCATTTTATCATTTCTTTATGTATATATAAAAAAAACTAACCTACGTTTGCTTCCACATGTATCTTATCATCATATATTGCTTGTACACATGGATAGAAATAGTCTTCTTTGGGTCTGGGCATGACATAGTAAACAATGATAAATTACAGAGAATGTCTAAATAAAAACATAAGTAAAGAAGATACAATCAAAATATCCAAAAGACCTTGTGATATGAGTCAACATCACTTGGCATGTATAAGTGTTTGACATCACAATAGTTTGTCACGCTCCGAGCCTACACTTTGAAAGTGACCGATATTCAGAACCATTGATAATCTCAAGCTAATCCTTGACCTGACTTACTACTATATTGAAGGTTATAACACAAATACATAATATTTTTAAAAGGTGAGCTAATAAACACTCAATTCACTACAATAAATATGATATATAGCTACGAAATTATTAGCTACGACATGAAATTCGTCACCAATTGTTCACATTTAGTGACAGAAATGACTTTTCATGATTAAATATATGAGACATATACTTTTAGTGACTAAACACAAAAGTTCGTAGTAAAGTTTTGTCCACTAAAATTTCCCACACAAAAATGAATTGGCGCCACTTATTGAGTATTGTTAGTCACGAATTTAAAGTTACCAGTGACACATTATTTCGTCACTAATAATGTATCTAATTTGTGACAAATTATTTTTTGTTATAAAATTAATTAAATTTTTTGACACAAAATAATTTCGTCTAATGAAAATATGTTGTTACAATAGCGACAAATTAGAGTTTGTAGTTAAATATTATAAGTTTTAGCTATAAAAATTTAGATTTAATTGTGACATTTATTTTCGTCACTAATAATATAAGCAATTGGTGACAATCATTTTATTGTCTCTAATGAACCTACGATTTAGGGACAATAAAAAATTGTCACAAAATATGTAAGGTGTTAAATAGCGACGACTTAGAATTTGTAGTTGAATAATTCAACTATTTGCTACAAAAAAAATTCATAGATAAATACAAAATTTTCTTCGGCTATGATTGTTCATAATTAGAGAATTTCATAAATGGTCTCTGAACTTTTGAATTAGGTCTAAATAGTCTCTTAACTATACATTTATCAGATTTATTTCTTTAACTATTCAAAATGTTATCAAGTTTGGTTCCTTAATTATATACTTCCATTTTTAGTTCCTTAACTATACATTTACTAGTTTTAGTCCTTTAAGTATTCAAAAATTTATCAGGTTTGGTCTCTGACTATTTTTTATACAAATAGTTTTAGTTTATATTAATAGAACTCATGTCTATGTGAAATTAAATCTTTAACTCATTTTCTAATTTTTTTTTCTCTTTCTCCACTACTTTTTCTTCAAATTTCTCTTAAGAAAAGAACATTACCTCAACAATTCAAAATAAAATTCATAGGAAAAGAAGATAGAAGTCTTGATTTTTATTCGTGGAGGATGAAATGAAATATATTATTGCTGCTAATGACTTGAAAATGTAAAAAAATATTATAAAAAGAAAAAATTTATTGCCCGTTAATTGGTGAGGGAAAAATTAAAACCAACAAATTTGATCGATTTTGTAAAAATAAAAAAATTCAATTCATCAATTTTCTTAAAATACGCAATTATAAAATGCATTATTTGAAAAATACAATCCAAATTATCAGTATCGTGAGTGGGTACTATTCTACCACTACAACACAAATTTTTGTTGGTTTAAGAGATTTCATTTTTTATTTTATACACTTTCATCGATTAAGGCGATAGAAAAAATAATTTCTAAAGTCTTGGTGCTAATTTTGTGTGTGTCTATCAATTTTGTGGTTGGTAAACTGCACAGACTTAGTTGATCTATTTGTTTCTATCTAAAAATACGTACATAATTAGTAGTGATTCCATATATGTAGGACAACTATATAGAGATAACATCGACTAATAAACTTAGACATTGTAAAGATGCGAAATATTTCATGAATTTCTATTAACCTTTTCCATCGGTGTGAAAATTGAAATAAACTAAAAAAAATGAAAGTACAAATAAAAGAAATTAACCAGTTAAGATTTCAAATATATTATAATAAAGTACTATAGTTGTGGGTATCAATGTTTTAAAAAAGAATCGATTTACTAATCGAATCGAACCGATTATTAGAATTCTTTTAATAAATCAAAAGTTTAATTTTATATTAATTTATAATTATACTGAATAATATTTTGATTTTATAATAGTGTATAGACTTGTATATACATGTATAATAGTGTATAAAAGGTGCTTATATACACTTTTATATTGTTATACATAATTAAACAACACATACACAAATAAATTGTAGATAATAAATAATGTACCTGCACTTTACAAGTGTGTATAAATATTGATTATATACATCTATACTATAGGACACCTTTCAATCATCACAAGTGTTGACACCCAAATTTAATCCTATGCAATTCGTATTAATTATCGAGTTTCTTCAATTTCAAACAATTAAAAATAATTATTTTTGAAAAATCCACAAATATTTTAAATCTTTTCTCTAAATAGTTTTGTTAGTTTTCAAAAATAATTAATAACTATTTAGGTGTATATATATAAATATAATTAAAAATTGTTTATATAACTATACTAAAAATTGTGTTTTGTATAAATATGTATTTACTTCCTTTAAATTAGTTAACTTTATAATTATGTATAATTATTAATTATCTTATGTCTTAATAATTATTTTATCTTGTTTGAATTAAGAACCTCAAATAATTAATCAATAATTACTCGTCTTATTTCAATTGGATCGAATTTAGCTAATTGATTCGAATTGGCTATATTTAAATTCAATTGTCTAAATTTCTAATACAATAGGCCACTCAATTCAACTAAATTTATAATCCTTTGGCCATATTTGTTGACACCCAATTTTGACCCTCTACAATATAGATTAATCATCGAGCTTCTTTAATTTCAAACGATTTAATATAATTGGCTTTATAAAATTCAAAATATTTTTCAATTTATATTTAAGTAATTTCTTCATTTGTTATAATTTTAAATAATATATTTTTTATTTAATCATGTATATAATTAATACATTTTATAAATATTCGAAAATTGTTTCAAAAAGATTTTATCTTTAGTTAAATAATATATTAAATTAGTTTAGTTTAAATTATAGTTATATTTTCGAGTAATTTAATTTATAATCAAGTTAAATATTTTATTTTCATTAATATAAAGAAGTTCGTTAATTAATTAGTATTAATTCATCTTATTTAAGTTTTAGCCGATTTGTTACTTAAATTTAATTTGGCTAAATTCTTAACATCAATGGGCTATAATTGAAACCTAGGTGGCCATTTTCCTGTTACAAATCTAATCACATTTTGATTCAAAATTTAGCCCTCTTTTCAGCCAAATCTTGGCCTATTTCCTCCCAAATCCAACATCATACAACACTACAGCAGCCCACCAATTTCAACCCAAACGACCCGACAATCCCAGCAATACACAAGCGTATCATACACTCGCGTACAATACACCAAAGAATGACCCCGACCCTGTACTCGTCTTCTTCCTCACCCACGAACCAGTACGACGCGAGCCCAGCACTTCCAAATCATTGCGCGTGCGTCCTCCCTTCTCTCCCTTATCCATTTTGTATAAGAAGCTTCTCGAATTGAGATAGGTGGAGCCATCTCCGCGAGTTCGTTCTTGCTCAAAAATCATACGTTCCTATCAATTATTATTATTATTATTATAAAAAAAAACTTTAAATAATGATTTTCATACTTTTAAGATTTTACGTATCTATCTAATATATAATATATGTGTAATACTCTCTTCGTTTCAAAATAATTAAATTGTTGAGATATTTTTCATATTCCAAATTAACTTAATTGTTCGATACTACTTTTCGAACATTATTTCATTTTTATCATTCATTTTAATTTTCTATGTGATGAGTTCAAAAACCTTTAATTGCTTTGAATTATTCTAAAACTTAATTTGACAATAATTAATAAGGGAAAAAATAGAAAGTAATGTTTAATTTATGTCTTAATCTTGTTTTTCTTGGAGAGTATGAAATACCCAACAATTTAATTATTTTGAAATAAAGGAATCTATAATATAAAGTGAAGTGTATTTTTTAATTATTTTATTTAATAGATATAATATATTTATTAATTAGATGGCAATCTATTAAATCTTTCTTCAAATCATTTAAATTGTAGTCGTTTTAATCCAATTTCATATTGATTCTAGCTAAATTGACCCACAATATAAATTTAATTTCAATCAAATAAACCTACACCCACTTTTACTCTTTTCTCTCTTCTCCTTTAGAGAAACCAGCGACACCAACCTCCTCTTCCGCCGATTCACTCTCTCCCACCCCCATCTCATCTCCGTCTCTCCACTCCCCACGCTGCCTTGCTCTTCTCTTTCCCTCCACCATGAAGACCACCTCGAGGGGCGGAGCTACAGCCGGCGAAGGGTAATCAGCCGAACACCCCTTCACGGAAAATTAGATCGTGTATATAGATAAAATAGTTTTTATTATGTGGATATATAAATAAATGAACACTCTTAAAATACAACAAAGGTCTTGATCCAATGGTAAGTGTGCTCAGTTAAAAAAAAATCACTCTTTAAATTTGAACACACGGATTTTCTGGCTCCGCCGGGCACCTTCGCTAGTGAAATGCCATGGAAGTTGCCGCATTCGCCTCTCCTCCAACCACTGCCGACCCCACACTCTTCTCTCCTCCCGCGGTGCTGTTCCGGCGAGACCATCGCAGCTACCGCCTCACTCTCTCTCTTCTCCCCTACACCTCTGTCTGCTCTCGCCGGTGAACCAAAAAAAAGCACTGCCGACGCTGGAGAATGAAAATATCACAACGACGTCTAAACAAGTGAATCGTATCTCTAGTTTCGGTGAAGTGGTGACAGTCACGGTCAAGTCCGGATGAACTAAAAGATGCCGACATAGAGCTCAATTTGTCATTAGCGGATTTTTACAGATCCGTCCCCGTAAGTTTTTCTTTAATGTGACTGTTACATCCTTCATTTCTGATTCTTTGTTTTCTTTGAATATATAATGAGACATGAAATGAGGATTTGGTTTATGGTTCTTTTTTTTAAAAAAAGTTACAGTGTTTGTTATGTTTCTTGCTCTCAAATGTGATTATTGGGTTTTGTCCGGATTCATATCTATCTTTCTGTTTAACATGAATAATTTTGGATTCATACTTGGCATGATTGTGTGTTGTGATAGATACAGCCCCATGAAGCAAATTTGTATTTTCCTAATCACTGTGTTTGAATACGGAATCGCTGTGATGTTACACTATCATAAAATCTGCTTATTTTGACCTACCATGATTCAAAATTGATTTACTACAAACTCTCTTAAATGTTTTGAGATATGAGAAAATTGTAGCAGATTTTGTTAATTCAATGATTTTTGTTACTGTACTTTCTTATTTGATGTCAAATCAATTTCTTACACCCTTTGAGTGATTGCCTCCCTCTTAAATGTTTTGAGATATGAGAAAATTGTAGCAGATTTTGTTAATTCAATGATTTAGTTTGATTGAGGATATAAAGGGAAAGTTTATCCCTTGATTGAAGGGTATGGATATTTTCTTACCTTATGAAATTCAGTAATGGATTGTAGGCTCTTACACTAGAAACTTTTTTTCCAACTCTATAAAATCTCTCGAAAAGAAGAAAGGCAAAAATATACTTTAGCATATTCTCAAGCTTTCTCTGTTTATCACATCAAGTTTATCTATTAATTATCTGCTTAATAGCGCCCATGTCAGCCTTCTTCACTAGTTTAATTTCAATTCTTGCATTAGTATTTTACTTAAGCTTCTGTGCATAATTTACGATACTCAAAAACTATATAAATAAAATAGAAGGTTAGTCCCCATCCTTCTCTATATATGTGTTGTTTATTCTATTGTTTTTTAAAAACTAGGTAAATGGACCGTCAATAATCTTACTCATGAGCATTCGATAATATACGTGGTTCATCCAAAATAATATTTGTTTTGTCTGATAGCATAATTAAGAGTCGGAACACAATTTTCAGAATCTCCACAATTGAAATATTAGAATCAAATTCACATAATGGGGCTTAACACTTGAGGAAAAAATAATCATCTAAAAAGTAGACTTGTATCCCACTTGATAGTCTGTACAAAAAAAATATGAACATGATCAAATGTGAATGTGCTTTTACTAAGCCTGACTAAATTGTGTTCATACAATTACTCCAAAGTTTATCAAATAAATAATCAATAGGCTTAGTACATAATATGTTGAAGGTTGAACTACATAAGATCCATGTATGATGCTGAATTCATATTGTATCCATAAACACTGAGGAAAGTTTAGTTGCCAGATGAATGTTTAACCAATATTGCAACTTTATTTCAGTATTTTCCTAAGGAAGTTTCAAACAAATTGAGCCATTGTTTTCATTTTCTTGTGTTAGTTCAAAGGAGAAAACCTTGTACCCAGTTAACCATATAACCCATGTGAGAAAAATAGATGAATAATATTATTGAGTTGTGTGTTTACGATATTATTAGACATAGCCTTGTTTATAGACACTACTACATTATAATACTTATCCAAGTGGAATTCTATATAGTATTCTTATTCCTATTATTATTCTAACCACTCAAAAGTATATCAAATGTCACAGTTACATTATAGATTCCACAAAGCAAAATATTTAATAAAATAGTCAATTCAAGCTGAAAATGGTGTTGTTTCACTTGATTTACGCTAAAACCAGCGTAAAGTACCTTAGTATGGAAATAATACTACAACTTGGAGAGAACATTTAACATGGTCTCTCATAGGTGGTTCTTGACTTCCATTAAAATTCAACTTGGTAATTTTATGTATCCAAAGGTGGAAACCAACTTTGAAAGCATAGGGCAAATCTTTTGTAGAGAACTATATACATATCCTGTCTGTATACATGTGGGGGTGTCTTTCGTAGAGAACTACATTGGTATATTTGTTGTATAGAGTGGTTTTACCCACAATATCAATAAACTATTACACCCTCCCCAACCAAAAAATATAGAAAAAGAAAAAAACCTGATTTCCTAAATGTTGCTTTTAAGCTGTAGGTAGAGATATCAAAAAAATTATGTGTGTGAAAAACTGAATCATAGGATAAAACCATAAGATGTGTAACTCATTATTAATATCCTGTTTTTACTACAAATTGAAAAGAGCAATCAGAAAAACACAATAAGAGCAAGTGAGCTTATATAGAGCATACCTTCAACTTTTCATGAGCTTCTTTAACAGTTTTACCATCCTTGTTCTTTATCTAGTGGTGACCATCTTTAGCGAAATATTGTAACAGTATTTTCTGATCAAATAGAAACATGGAACCACCTGAAACCAAACAGCTATCAGCAAAATAAACAGAATTTGAACAATCGAAAATAAAAAAATTAATCATCAGGACTGAACTCCAATTACGATCAAGGAGACGATCATACCAGAAATAATCATTCAGGAGCATGACTAAATCACTTTATTAGATCTCTGTGAGCCAAAGCTTTGGATCAATATGTTTAAACTTAATTGTTCGCCTCAATAATGAGTTTATATAATAAATTCAGATAATTATAATTTAGCTACTACAATCATTCTAGTATAATAAAGTTTGATTCATATTCTTTGTATGTAGATTAGTTTTTTTCACATTTGTTGAATGGGAGAACCGAAACTTGATGATAGAGAAGACTGTAAGACCTGCATCATAAAAAACGTTACCATCAGAAAGGTATAATATTTACAATATAATCACCAAAAATATCTAATAAACAAAAACAATAAAGTTCAATTTAGTTTGCCCGTATTCCCGAAAGACTACAATATTGTAGTTTCGGACTTCATAGAGAAAGCCTACAGTATGCCCAAAATACAACAAATCAGATATGAAACGTAATCAATTAACGGAAATCGGAAAAAGAAATTAGATGAAATTTACAAGTGGGAAAAGGAAGATAATAAGAAGCCTTCGATTGCAATTGCGGTTGTGATTGCAGTTGAAATCTTCAATGCCATTGTTGGCTGCAATTTCAAGCGACCCAGAGTCATAGAGAAGATTTTGAAAGGGACTCTATTTTTCTGGGAGACGTTATTGGCTATTGTGGTATTTGAATAGCAAGTAGCAACAATTGGATTCTTAAATATAATTACATATTTTTAATTGGGAATTCTTAAAACTAAAAATGGTATTCTTCATCTGACATGCTTATAAAGGTACACAATTACACAAATTTCTATTTTATCCTTGAAACCTTTCAAAGGAAGCACTTTATTCCTTGAGTATATTTTATCCCTTCAACTTCTGCTTCTTGACTTGCGCTAGACCGGTGGAACGTCGATCCACAATTGTTCCACGACAATTGCATCGTCGCTTCAACATTAAGTTATTTCAGAAACACATGCGCTGGGATCGGTGGGACGTTGATCAGGAATCGTATCATGCCAATGAATTGTTGGTGCTTAGACAGTTTTGCTTCAGTCAAGTCGACGTTTAGCCGGCGAGATGGAAATTGGCTCATGCGAGATGTCGCTTTCTTCGCCGGTACACTTTAGTGATTTTAAGTTGCAAATCCATCAAATTTGACTTTTTGAAGAAACATTTGCATACAAGAGAACTAGGACCTAAAATGCCCTTAATGGATTTCAAAAAAGAGCAATAATTCATGAATTTGAGTCCAATGAGTTGGTAAAATACCAACTCATCAAACCCTCAAACTTGAACTATTGTTTGTCCTCAAGCAAAGCACTTACCAAATCATAGGACTTAAGCTCAACTACAACAAAGATAGGACTTTCATAATTACACACTAGACTCAAAAATAATAAGAACCTAAAGAGTAAAAAAAAGACTATATACCACACAACTCATAATTGATTCCACCATTCATTCACTAGGTAAAGGTTTTCTTTCTTCCAAAGCATTTTGAAGAACAAAACTAGGACAAATTTTCCTTCAGGCACAATTTCAAATCATCTCAAGTTAGTGGTGTCAACCTTCAAAGTTTTCCTAAAGATTCAGAAGAATTTAACACATTCATGCAGCTCAATTGAAATCAAGACATCACTAATCATATGAAGGATGCAATACCACTCACACAAGAGAGGATCCCCCCCACACAATTATTAATGACAATTCAAGACATCACTCTCGCAAATGAATTCAAGTATACACACATCGAACCATAGGCTTGTCCTGTATGTAGATCATTATTAATGTAGATTGGCAAGACTCAAAATTTCCAAAGACTTGCGGGGTTTAATTTAGGCTTAGGCAAAACGTATGATATCATTTGGTCAAGTGACTAAGATGATCACTTGTTTCAAACACCCATTATTTTTTCACTTGAGCCATGTGCATACATTGAGCTAGCACCCACAATTTGGTATTCTTCTTAAAATTCTTTCATTCATGAATCCATTTCAACACTTTTCACTTTTAAGCTCATGGTGCTCTATGCTTTTAGCTCAAACCTCTTTGTCCTATTGGTGAAAATCCCCCACCCCCAACCTTAGGCTTTTTCCTACATTTCAAATCATTCACTTTTTCTCCCCCAAACTTAGGCTTTTAGCCTACATTACAAATCATTAGAAATTAGAGAGACATGAGGGTGTCTAAAATAGAGGATTACAAAGTATCAAGGTATGAAACATGCTGGCAAATATTTGGTTTAGGATAAACGGGGCTGACTAAGATTGCATTAATGGAGGAAAAATTTGGGGTATAGTAGTTGGTCAAAAAGGGCCTTGGTTCATCTTTCAAGCCAAGTCAAATCTAGAATTTGACCTTGAAATACATTTTGGGGTAAAATCTATCGAAAACATGTATATACAAGAATTATTCAAAGTTGTACCACACAAGGCATCACAATCAAAAAAATTCTCAAGCGAGTCTCAAAATCAATTAAACCAAATGATTTTTGATGAACTACAACGGAAAGAGTTTTACTCTCGCTTGCAAATCATAAATCAATACAAATAATGTATGAGTCATGACAAGAGATTCCTTCTAATTCAATCTTTTCCTTTTTGAAATCATTTTAAACCATCATTTGCCCATCAAGAAAATTTGTTGTGATCACTCTTGCAAGATGTGCGACACAAGAATCAATTTAAAACTAAAACTTGACATTTTCCTTAAGAAAATTGTCTCTCGATCTATCATAGGGAAACATCAACCCGATTAGACATAAAAAAGATTCAAAGAAAATAAGAAATAAAAAGAAAAAAATATATTTTGACTCAAGTTCTATGCGTCTATATGAAATCTTCTCCCAATAATACTACTCCTTACCAGCGCATTCAACAAAACTTCGAGTTCTAGTCAAGAAGCACCTAATGCATCATGCATTCATCCACATGTAACAACACCACATTCAAGACTAGAACTATTACCACTCCATGCAGTTTTACTAACCAATTCTTCTAAGAATTTCTCACGCTCTTGCCATGTCTATCAACTGAAATTTCACGCATTACTACCATAACCGACTAATTACTATCATCTGACTATTATTCATAGTAAAACTCCATCCCATTCTCCCTCCACATTTATAACCTTATATGGAATAAACAGATCGCCACTACTACAATAAGAAACATCAACCTTCTCCTTCGATCATCACTCAACTACTATCATAAACCACATTATCAAAACTAAAAGGATCACCGAGGGAGCTTAGAGCGAAAGATCATAAGCACAATTCATTTGAGAAATCTGATATAAGATTATGAATGACGTAACAAAAAATTCGTTAGCCATTGAAGGTAAATCATGAATTTGAGAGACTAATCATACTATGAGACATGAGTGCTTATATGACTAGATTCTATCATGAGGCTAATATTCACAACTTTATTAAGTAAGATTGAAATCAATGGGCTAAAATCTTCGCCTCTTATTCTGGTAACTGAGCATTGATAACACTCAACTCACTCTTCGCAACCAATCAAAAGAGTGAGCGGTCGTCGTCAATAAAAATACCCAACTAAGAGTCGGGGTCGAATCCCACAAGGAACAATATACCGGTGATTGAAAAGATAAAGGCTAACCAAATACTAGTTTGAATCTAAATATACATGGTACAAGATTATCAAATAGAAGACAATTTTTCTAACTACACTTCTAATGGGGGACAAGACAATATCAAGCAAGGGATGTATGAGAATTGGAAAAACTTGAGATTCAATTAACACTCAATGATCCATTGCAATTCAATCCAAGATCGCTCAATAATAGGTAGGTTAGGTCATCTTCAATTACGCTAATCATCTTTCGATCTCAAAGCGTCTATCCATAGAATCTCCTTTAGATCTCATCTATATGACAAACTAAACAACCCAATACCTTAACTTAGACCTATCTTTCAAACAAGGTTTGCCCTCAACAATGAAACCCTAAACTATCTCCTTTCGGTCTCAAATTCAAGATTCAAAGCTAAAATGCAATTATGAATCTAATTCTCCACTTCACGAATTCTGTTTTCAAGCAACCCACGAAGATCGGAAGCTAGGATTGAGCGAGCACTCTCAACCCATAAATTCAAACATGAAAACTAGATTGAACCTATTTCATGAAATCAAACATGGAAACAAGAAATTACAAAAGCAATAGAGCAATCAATCAAATACCCAAATAGCTTTGTCTATTTCTAGCACAAAATTCCCAATTTCACATAACACCCACATTTCTAGCAATTAAAAACAAGGAAATGAAGAAAGTTAAAAGAGATTTACTAAGATTAAAACACAATCTTCAAATCCACAAATGAAATGTGAGGCAACTTACCCTCAATATCTCAACCCCAAGATCAAGAACAAACTAAGATCTACTTTTTGATAAGTTTTTTTCCTCTACAATATCCTCTCTCTAACAATTTTTTGATTCTCTATCATGTTACACCCTTGCCCTATTTTTTGAATTTTTGGGTCCAAATCTTAGGGATTTCCCATTCTGCCCTTGTTTGAAATAGGTGCGCTCTTCAAAAGCGGCATGAGGTTCACAAAAGCGAAGTTTGCAAAAGAGAACATAAGTTCTCTTAAGCGACCTCTTCATATTTGGACCAGTTTGCATATGCGAACCCCGCGTCATCGCTTAAGCGGACAATTGACTTTGTTGACTACTTCGCTTAAATGAACAGTCTTCCGCAGGTGCGAGTGCAAATCCACCACTCATCAACACCCCGAACTTAAAACTATGCTTGTCCTCAAGAAAAAACAAAAAATCAAAACACAAGAGGCACTCAATTAAGCACAACACTCTTCCATTCTCAACAAGAATCATGTCCATGGCTTTGGTTGGTACTAATAATTAGTAAGCAAACAAGTGATTTCCAATTTAAGCAACTCCCCCAAACTCAAATCTAATTTCAAAACTCAATGAGTTCCAAGAATGATCAAGTGACAACAAGAATCCTCAAGAAGTGACTTACAATTACAAGTATTCTAACAACTTTCCTTGACTCAATTTTTTGAATCTATTAACTTCACCAATCCATCCTAACATTCATGCCCTCACAAGAAAAGAAATTTCCCACAAAAACACACAAGTATTCACAATACAAGGGACAACAAAACAAACACTCACACTAAAAACGAATCATCTCATGCACACAAATGTTACACCATAAACTTGCTCATATTTTCAAACAACATTGACTAAACTTCATTTGGTTTGAGATCTCAAAGGACTTTGTTAATCTTTTAATGTAGGCTTAGGGAATGTTAGGATATCATTTAGGTACAAGTGACTACACCCTCCTTAAACACTACGCAACAACTTCTCAATCAACAACTTTTCCACTTTTCTTCACTTTTCAACTCAATGTACATTTCACATCATTTTCTTATTTTTCTTTCTTCCATTCTGGATGCCCCACATGAAATTATTTTCAAATTTTTGGAGGATTCAAGGCTCACATTTATTCAAAGTCTTTCGTTTATTTTTTACAACTTTTTCATTCTTTGAAACTTTTCCTCCATTCTCAACCTCCTTTTTTTTTTATCAAGCCCTCATATGGTAAGAAATCCATCTATAATCTTCCCATTACACCCCCAACATAGACTTTTAGCCTTAACTTTCACAATTCTTAAGTTCAAGGAGGGAAAGGGTTCAAAAGAAGGTTACTTTTAAAAAAGGGTCTTGTAATGTGGTTGTCAATAAAAGGATAAGGCTCAAAGGGGAAAACTAAGGATACATGTAGTGAAAAGGTGGGAATTTTAGGCTAAGTTGACTTTAAGGACAATCAAAGAAAGCCTAAGATCATTTCTCCAACAAAACTCAATCAAGACCAACATTTCAGGATTAATCGGGCAAGTTCTAATTAACACTAGTGAACACAAGGCACTATTCACAAAGACTCACCACACATGAAATGAAGTTATTCAAGACAACTTAATTTCACTTCCTAAACAAGAACAAAAGAGTTGTTTTACACTACACTACCTAGTAAGTTAGAGTCACAAAAGAGTCAACCCATTGTCACAAAATCATTCATTTTCACAAATTTTTTGGAGGGGTGCTCATTTCACAACTCACAAGGCTTGATTAAATCTATTAGTACTAAACAAGTCATAACCTCACATTAAAGCACCATAAAGCCAACAATACTCAACAAAATGATGATTTGCCCTTAAGATTGACTTCACCCAATCTATCATTGGGCAAATTCAAGCCTTTTCGTTGAGCATTCACTTGGGTTTCCAAACTCACAAGCAAGGGGTACTCAGACTTCCCCTGCTTCAAGGCATCAAGAGTGAAACACTATCACCATAGTTTATTACTACAAAACATAAACTTTAAAAAGATACTAATATAATAAAACCAAAACATAATAAAAACAACCAATCCGCATAATAATAAAAAACAAAACAACCAAACAACAATCCAAAAAATCAATCAAAATAAGATAAAACAACCCAAAGGGGAGCACCCCAACTAAAAATGAGGTTGTGTCCTCACAACACAACTATAAAACTCAAAAAGAGAATACGAAAAG
This sequence comes from Solanum etuberosum, assembly GCA_029582245.1. NCBI lineage: Eukaryota > Viridiplantae > Streptophyta > Magnoliopsida > Solanales > Solanaceae > Solanum > Solanum etuberosum. The sequence continues at coordinate 13,002 of JAJONR010001597.1, read as the reverse complement.
CTCCCTAGGTTGCCTCAATCCTCTCTATCAGTGTCGGTGGCCTCGCTATCCTCATCTCCACCATCATTGCTCCTTGTAGCTGACTCATCTCCATCCTCGTCTGTCCTAGAAGTCAGGAGTGGCTCATTTTCCTTCAAAACCTTCCAAAGTCCTTCTACACCTTTCCACATCCAAGTGAAGAACTTGTCTCTACTCTTCTCCCGCTTCTTCATTTTACTGTGTGATATGCTTAACTCTCCATGTGACTTAGCCAAACCGGCATCGGCCTTCTTCAAATTTGTAAGTTGAACTTTTTGCTTCCTTTGATCAATCAAGTAGGCATAAAACTCTCTTTTGGGATCATAAGATCTTGGCTTATAAGATGACTCACCCCGCCCTTGAGGCAGCTTTGCCACTAACTCTTTCACGACCCGCAACTCACTTGCCAAGATTCAAAAGGGCCCACAACTGGAGGTATAGGAGAATCATCCTCCACATGGACAAACTTACCAGATTCAGCATTCCACTTTTCACTTTTCACCACTGTGCCCTCGCCATGCATCTTTAGTGGGAAAATTTGATTTTTAGGCTCCATCCAAGTGTCAACTGGAAGTACCTGATGAGTGATAAATTTGCACTCATTTAAGGTCCATTTAGTTCAATAATTAGTGTCCTCAATGCCTAATTTTATATTATTCTGATAGAATGTTGATGATTTGCAACTATGAGGGCAATTGGACAAGGCAACGGCTGATGTTTGAAAGAATGACCAAAAATACAAAAAGAAGTGCAAAATGAATATTGTTGATCGCCTAACATGATGTGCGGGTCGCCAACTGAGCACGACCTCACCCAAGTTGATAGTGCAAAGCATTGATGTCTATCAAAGAAGTTCGGTGGACTCCAATAAAGATGGCGATGCACTGAACGAGAATGGTGACCCAGATGAACATCGCCCAATGTGACAGTGTGCAAAGCAAAAATGCAATGCTTGAAAGGCGAACAAGGTGGTACTTGGCGATTCACCGAGCGTGAAGGGCTAACTCAATCGAGTTCGCCAACTGAGGTTCAAACACCTGAAACCTAGAGTATCACAAGGCGAGCTGAGGATAGAAGGGTGATTCTCTGAGCAGGTTTGGCAAGCCTGACTACTGCCGCTGAGTCAGTCACTAAGTGGAATCTTGGGCCAAATTTTGGGAAAATGTAAATAGCCCAAAGGATGTTATATTAAAATGGAGGAGAGTTGATAATAAAGATTTTTTTAGAGAATAGTTTTAGAGAGTTGGAGAATATTTTTACTTTTATAGAAGTGGGGCCCTCACAACCATAAATAATATCCTACTGACATGGCTTCATAGACAACCTAGGACACATGAACTCTATGCTCAGATACCAAGTATGTCACGCCCCGAGCCTTCACCCTGGACATGGCCGGCACTCGAGAACCAAGGTTGGTCCCTAAGAGAACCCTTATCCTGGCTGACTACTAAGCGAAAGACTAACTCAAGCATACACAATAATTAAAACTAAAGAAATGTTTAATAACAATTTATTAAATCTCAAATCTATATGAAAATACTGAGTATTAAACATAAAGTTTTAAATAAAACATCTGAAACTAAATACTCAAAGACTAACCAAGACTGTCTATCTATGAAGCCTCTACTGTATGAAGATAGGTGTCGGGACAAGGCCCATGACACCTCAAAACTCTACTACTAACAAATCATAAAGCTAGAGTCCTCCGAAAGCAAGGAGGTCGTTTCACCTGAAGCTGACGAGTGGATGATGTGATTCCAAATGAACCCATGTTGATGATTCTAAGTACCTACGTCGGTATCATGAAAATATGCCGGTTGAATGACATAAGTACATTGAATGTACGAGTATATAATATGGTTGAATAACTAAATAACTGAACTGAAGGACTGAAAGCAACTCAACCGAATCAATACATGAATATGAAGTGAAAAACATTTAAGCTTTACAATAAGGTATGCAATTAAATCAACATGAAAATAATATACTTTAATATGTGGGGAGTTTCTCTAATCGACAACCATAATTATGAGCCTAGATATGACACAATGTTTCACCCACATTGCAAGGGCCATCCTATACTTTGTCGAGGCATAGGATTCTTACTATAACTGTTGATCCATCCAATAACCCTAATTGAGACAGTGAGGAGTCACCTAAAAAGTTGGTACGATCCCATCTTACGCTAGCTATGAAGTTTTATAGGACTTTGAGTTAAAAATAGACTCTTACCCTATTTGGTGCTCGATACTACTCCTAAAATAACTAATATAAATTATGCTCAATCACCCTTTACAGAGAAAGGGACTATTAATTTACTTTACTTTCACTTTTCTGTACTGAAGAACTTTTTTCAGAAAATCAATCATACTTTTTCTCTTTCTCAACTGTCAAATAGTACATATAAAACCATTTGATTCTTTCTTTAAAAACTCTTTTTAAACCGTTGATGAGTCTGAGATTTTGACTCATTTAGGGCTTATTATTCATAGTCTTAGAGTTCTCGATGCCTATTTTGTGCTCTAAACTGATGTTTAAATGCTAATTTACAGCTATGGAGGCAAAAGAGCAAGGCAACGACATTACCAGGCATAAAGGAGCGGAAAAGCTGAAGATAAGGAAAGCTGACGATCGCCAAGACCATTTGGCGACTCACCGAGTGGTACTTCAGCTCGCCAAAAGTTACAGCGTGCCAGTCCTGGGGAAAAGTTAACTTGACGATGGAAATGGACCTTTGGCGAACCGCCGAATGGACCGACAACAAGGATTTTGACCGCCTAAAGTTACAGGATCTGAATGGTGAAGAGGCAAGGCAAAACGATGATAGAGAGGAACATTTGGTGCATCGCCGACCTGGTCGGCGATGCTCGACTAACTCCGTCGATTAGTCCAAAAGTTGAAAATCTGGGAATGTATAAATTGATTTTCAAAAAGAGAAAGCAGGGTCCTGACATTGTTAGACTTTGGGTTTTTGATCAAAACACTGGTTTTCTGAGTTTTTGAGTAGAATTTGAAGTTGAGTTTTGATTTTAAGTTGATTTCAAGCATTGTAAAGACGGGAATTTCACTACCTTATGGAGAATATAATATGTAATATTTTTCTGCTTTTTACAATGTGTGGATAAAACCCCCATTCTTGGGGGTGTGATTATGTGATTAATTGTCTCAATTAGCTTATGAGTGTTAGTAATTAATGAATTATTTAATGTTTTGAAGTGGGTTTGATTGATAACCGAGTTTTAATTCATTAATTGTAGTTGCGAATGCAGTTCTAGCCTAGTATTCTATTCTTGCTTGAGAAAGAGGTTTTAGAGTTAAGGTTATTAATTGATGATTGTAGCAATTGGGTTGTTGTGGGTTCAGCTCGAGAGAGTGTATCTTAAATTCGATCCTACTGATCTAGCTCGAGAGAGTAGATTAATTGAGGTTTTGGGCTGCTCATAATTTTTATGGTTGTCGAGGTTCGAGAGAACTCGCTTGAATCGTAATAGTTGATTGAGAGATGACTATTGCATCTGAAGTCTAGCCTACCCACTAAGGTTCAACATTTTCAGTAATTAGTAATCACCCGTATAGCGAGATTGGCAATTAATCGATCACATCCCCAAGGATCCCTTTCTACTTGATTACTCCCATGTTTTCGTAGTTGTTAGTTGACAATCTAATCCCCCCATTTGACACTAGTTATCAACCCCTTCAATTTACTTTAATGATTTCGATAATTTCTATTCCTACAACCGATTAGAACATGCCTTTCACTTTGTAATTGAATTCTCTACCGTATCACTCCCTGTGGGATCAACCCCAACTCTTCGTTGAGTTTGTACTAGATTGCGATCGCCTACACTTAGAATTGGATGAAGTGTAGTTGAGCGTTATAAAAAATGGCGCCGCTGTCGGGGAGTGGTGTCTAGAATTCTTTTAGTGAAGTTTAGCTGTGATCTAATCTTGTTTGTAGTTGAATCAACTTACTTTGTTCTGTGTTTGTTGTTGGCTGTTCTAGAACAGGTGACGAAATGAGTGTGAATGGAAGCAACGCCAGCCAACTTGGATATCAAGATGACATTGGGAACTTGAATGATGTCAATGAAGCTCAATTGGATGGTGTAGGTTCTATTCGTTTACCACCGGTCATGGGAAATTCTGTGTTCCATGTGACTAGCATGATGTTGAGACTATTGCAAATGAAAGGATTATTCGGAGGGCTAGCTCATGAGGATCCCCATGACCATATCCGGAACTTTGTGGACGTGTGTGGTCCATTTTCGTTCAAGAACATCTCACAAGAGTCAGTCCGGCTCAGGTTGTTTCCTTTTTCTTTGATGGGGGAAGCGACCAAGTGGTTAGCTGATCTACCAAGGGATTCAATTACGTCTTGGGAAAAGCTTACCGAAGCTTTCTACATAACATTCTTCCCTCCTTCAAAGATGATGGCATTGAGAGATAATATTCAGGGCTTCAAACGATTGGATGGTGAGCCAATCCACGAGACATGGCTGAGGTTTCAGAAGTTGTTACTCCAATGTCCAACTCACGGACTCCCGAACAACGTGTTGTTACAACTTTTCTACCGGAGTCTAGATTCGGTCAACAAAGGTGTGGCTGATCAGCTTGTCCAAGTAGGTATTATGCAACAACCTTTTGAAATAGCGCCGACTCTCCTTGATGGGATGACGAAGATAAACCGAGCTTGGTATACTAGGGAGGATCAAGTTTCTCCTTTGACTTTCAGGATGACAAAGGAACAATTAGAAAAAGACCATGAGCGGGATGAAAACATGGCCAGAATGATGACCCAAATGGATCTTTTGTCAAAACATGTCATGGGTAGTGGTTCTAAGGCCGTGAACTCAGTTGGAGTTAGCAGAGCAAATCCCAATGATGCGCACTTTCACGCGTTGTACAATGAAGATGTACACTTTCTAGCAAATCAAGGAGGAGGTTTCCGCCAAAATTATCCAAGGCCAGCTGGGAACCAAGGTTGGAATAGAGAGCGTGATGAAGGTTGGAAGGACCGTAATAGGGAATGGCGTGACCGTGGTACAAACTTGTCACGCCCCAAGGCTACCCCCTGGACGTGGACACGAGACCTAGGATCACTAGTGACCCCAAGCTAACCCTGCTGGCATAACATAAGCATACTAAATAAACTGAATTAAGAAAGTACTATGCGGAAGTAAAACATGAAATGATGGGGAATACCCATAAACTATCTGAATATAGAAAATCTGAGAGTTTAACAACATCTGGAAAGTCAAACTCAAATGCTAAAGCTGAATTCAACTATGTCTGAAATAAACCTCTAACTGACTAGAAGTGCTGGGGCATTCCCCAGCTAAATCTAGAAAAACTGAAACTAAAGACTAAAATCGAAAGGAAACATGTCTGTCGTCCTCGGAGAATGAGGACTCACCACTGATACTGCTGAGCTGAAGATCGGGAACCGATATATGCGTGATCTGGAAGCTGAGAACCTGGACCAACATCACAAAAAGATGTAGCGCAGAGTATGCGTCAGTACTTGAAAGGTACTGAGCATGCAAAATAGAGTAAAGCTGAATAATAACATAACTGAACAAAGCATTTAACTGAGCAATGATATGATATAAGCATGGTACTATACTGAGAATACTGAACATGAACTAACTGAATGCAATGACCAAGTTTATAACATGCTGAGACTGAAATCTGAATGTAACTAATATCATGGTCAATGCAATAGAATCTGAATGTGAGGGAGCTACTAATAACCGACATAAAACCTCATGAGCTAAATGTGGAGTCCGATGTATACGCCCCATCTAGAGGACCCAATATACCCTGCCAGAGGTATAGAGGCATGACTGGCGTGACCACTGAAATGATTCCCACAAAGGGGACTTACATCCTACGGGGACGTAGTTCTGGGACTATTCGGGTACGCTAAACCCTAGTCCAAATCGGTATTAAGTCTACTCCCAACTGATTATGTAAATAACACATTATGACTGAATTTCTGTAATACTGGATAGCTCAAAATACCGACATGCAAAATCTGAGAATGAAACATTAATGTACTGATAATGAAACATTCATAAGTGGGGCATGTATATCTGAATATAACTGACCTAGCATGTGTAATTCATGAACTAAACGAATCTACACAACTAGGGTTCTGAATTTCATGCAAGAACTGAAGCAACAACATAATAATCTGATTTGGATCATTCTAGCAGCTAAAATCCAACAATTTCTAACATTCAAGAAATCCTAGGTCTAGATAATATCAAGGGAATCAAGATTCTGACTGAATTTTAGGGACCTAATGAGCGAAAGGAACCCACCAGTGAAATCCCACATACCTGGTGACGAATTCCATGGAGAAACGCTTCGATTTCAGGGCTGGAACTGATGGAAACTCGCTGCGTTCTTGGACTAGGGCTTGGTCGACTCTTTCTCCTTCTGCGTTCTAAGTTTTCTATGTTTTTGGTGAATGATTGATTAGGGTAAGTTCTAATTTAGTTTCTAGGCTGAAACTGACCAAAACTACGTAATTTAGAGGTCAAACAACGTAGTTTAGGGGTCCAACACATAGGGAAAAGACCAAACGAACCCTGACTTAAAATCTGTCGGGGTCACCGTTGGACCAGACCGACGGACCGTGGATGGACTGACGGTCCGTTCTACTCAACCATCAATTGATACTGGGAGGGGGTTCTAGGGGGCTTGATCTACGGACCAGGACCACGAGCCGTGGCCTGACCTACGGTGTGTAGGTCCGGCCGTGGGTCGACCCTTAGAACCATTTTCTGGACTTTCTTGAGAGGGGTTGCAGGTGGCCAACCACGGACCACCACCTACAGTCCGTGGGTCATCCTACGGTCTGTGGGTGGTGCCCGTCGGTGGCACCTGCAACTTCTGATTCCTGTAATCTGGTCTATCTAGGGTACGGGGTGTTACATTATCTCCCCCTATGGAACATTCGTCCTCGAATGAAGACTAAACTAGCTGAAAATGGAGGGAAAGAGCTGCAAACCCTACCACTAAGTACTGAAAACTGATTTATGACTGAATTAAGTTCCAAGAACATGCAAATACGCTGAAAATGCAAGTACAAACTGAAGGAACATGATATTAAGACTGAATCTGTGCATAAATGAATGAAAAACTGGAGAGGAACTATTACCTCAAGCTGGAATGGAATCGGAAGGAAAGATGTGAGGATACTTGGCCTTCATGGCTGCTTCTGCTTCCCAAGTAGCAACCTCTACAGACTGACTCCTCCACAAAACCTTAAATGAAGCGACTTCTTTGTTTCTCAACCTTCTAACCTGATGATCAAGAATCTCAACTGGAACATCCTCATAAGTGAGACTATCTTTCACAGCCAGACTCTCTAAAGGTACTATGGATGCTGGATCACCCACACACTTCTTTAACAACGAAACGTGAAAGACCGGATGCACTTCTCCTAGTTCTGCCAGTACCTCTAACTCATAAGCCACTTTACCAAATCTTTTCAAGATCTTGTAAGGGCCTACATATCTAGGACTGAGTTTCCCTTTCTTGCCAAATCTCATCACCCCCTTCATAGGTGACACTTTCAGGAAGATCCAATCATCAACTTGGAACTCTAATTCCCTTCTTCTTACATCTGCATAGGAATTCTGGCGACTCTGGGCTGTATTAAGTCTATCTCTAATAAGTTGCACCTTCTCCATAGCATCATGAACTGAATCTGGCCCTATCAAGGCTACTTCACCTACTTCAAACCAACCAACTGGAGATCTACATCTACGCCCATACAATGCCTCATAAGGGGCCATTTGAATTCTAGAATGGCAGCTATTATTGTAGGCGAACTCTATAAGAGGAAGGTGATCAACCCAACTGCCCTTGAAATCGATCACACAAGATCTCAACATGTCCTCTAAGGTCTGAATGGTACGCTCTGCCTGACCATCCGTCTGTGGATGAAATGCTGTGCTAAGATTAACCTGAGTACCGAGACTTTTCTGAAATGACTTCCAGAAATGAGAGGTAAACTGAGGACCTCTATCTGAGATGATAGACAAAGGAAGCCCATGCAACCTGACTATCTCATGAATGTAAAGCTTGGCATAGTCCTCCGGCGAGTTTGTAGTCTTAACAGCCAAAAAGCGTTCAGACTTAGTAACTCTGTCTACTATCACCCAAATGGAGTCATGCTGTCTGCGAGTACGAGGTAAACCTGTAATGAAGTCCATGTTGATCACTTACCACTTCCAAGTAGGAATGTTGATCTCTTGAGTCATACCCCCTGGTTTCTGATGTTCTACCTTCACTTGCTGACAATTGGGGCACTTAGCCACAAAATGTGTTATATCCCTCTTCATGCCATTCTACCAAAAGACTTCCCGTAGATCACGGTACATCTTAGTGGCACCTGGATGAATAGAATACCTGGAATTATGGGCTTCTGCAAGAATCTTCTGTCTCAACTCACCCACATTAGGAACACATAATCGACCCTGATAGGGAAGCACACCATCTCCCCCTTAGGAGAATACCTCAACTCTCTGCTGATGAACTGCACCCTTTAGTTGAAGAAATATCGGATCATTGTCTTGATTTTCCTTAACCTACTCTACCAATAAAGATTCTAACCCATTCTGAACTGTTACACCATCATTTGATATGCTCATAAGGCGAACTCCCAAGCGAGCAAGCCTGTGAACATCCTTTGCTAGTTCTTTTCTTTATTCCTCAACATGTGCTACACTACCCATAGATAGTCTGCTAAGGGCATCTGCTACTACATTGGCCTTACCAGGATGGTAAAGCACATTCATGTCATAGTCCTTGAGGAATTCAAGCTATCTCCTCTGGCGAAGATTCAACTCTTTCCGGGTGAACACATACTGAAGGCTTTTATGGTCTGTGAACACATCTACGTGAACACCATATAAGTGGTGTCTCCAAATCTTAAGTGCAAACACCACTGCTGCAAGCTCGAGGTCATGAGTCGGATAATTCTTCTCATTCACCTTAGGCTGTCTAGAAGCATAAGCTATAACCTTACCTCATTGCATCAACACAAAACCTAGGACGACCCTGGATGCATCCCAATAGATCACATATCCGTCTGAACCCTCTAGTAGAGTCAAAACCAGAGATGTAGTCAACCTAGTTTTCAGTTCTGTGAAGCTATCCTCACAATCATCTGACCATTGAAACTTAACCTTCTTCTGAGTCAACATAATCAATGGAGAAGCTATGGATGAAAATCTTTCCATGAACCTTCTGTAATAACCTGCTAGACCCAAGAGCTTCTAATATCTGTAGGAGAGGTAGGTCTGGGCCATTGTTTCACTGCTTCTATTATCTAAGAATACACTCGGATCCCTTCGCTGGATACTATATGCCCAAGGAAAGCAACTGATTGTAACCAAAACTCACATTTGCTAAATTTAGCAAACAACTGGCGATCTTTGAGAGTTTGCAGAACAACTCTCAAATGAGTCGCATGTTCTTCCTCATTCCTAGAGTAAATGAGGATATCATCAATAAAGAAGATAACGTACAAGTCCAAATACTGCTTGAATACCATGTTCATTAAATCCATGAAAGCTGCAGGAGCATTCGCTAGTCCAAATGACATAACTACAAATTCATAAAGACCATACCGAGTTCTGAAGGTTGTTTTCAGAATGTCACTATCTCTGACTCTAAACTGATGATAACTGGATCTGAGGTCTATCTTTGAAAAATAACTAGCACCCTGAAGTTGGTCAAACAAGTCATCAATCATGGGGATGGGATACTTATTCTTGATTATGACTTTGTTCAACTGCCGATAGTTAATGCACATCCTGAGAGAACCATATTTCTTTTACACAAACAACACTGGTGCACCCAATGGTGAAATACTAGGTCTGATGAAGCCCTTATCTAGAAGGTCATTCAACTGCTCTTTCAATTCTTTAAGCTCAGCTGGAGCCATTCTGTAAGGAGGAATAGATGTAGGCTGGGTATCTGGAAGGAGATCAATTCCAAAGTCGATTTCCCTTTCGGGAGGACCTCCGGGAAGATCTTCTGGAAACACTTCTAGGAACTCATTAACTACTGGAACTGACTCAAGAGTTGGGGTTTCAGAGCTTGAATCCTTAACCAAAACTAGATTATAGAGATAACCCTTAGAGATCATCTTTCTGGCCTTAAGGTAAGAAATGAATCGACCCATAGGCGCTAAGCTACTACCCTTCCATTCTAAGATTGGTTCGTCTGGAAACTGGAAATGAACAATCCTAGTTCTACAATTGAGTGACGCATAACAGGAATGTAACCAATCCATACCTAGAATGATATCAAAGTCTACCATTTCTAACTCTACAAGATCTGTTGAGGTGACTTTCTGAGAGACTGTGACAGGGCAATTTCTGTATACCCGTCTAGCTATAACTAGGTCACCGACTAAAGTAGATACTGAGAAGCGTTCTGAGAGAATTTCTTGACTAACATCGAATTTGACTGCTATATAAGGAGTTACAAAGGAAAGAGTAGCCCCTGGATCTAACAAAGAATAAAAATCTAAGTTAAAAACTCGTAACGTACCAGTGACCACATCAGGAGAATCTTCCGGATCTTGGCGAGCCTGAAGAGCATACAACCTATTTTGGCACTGACCGCCACCTGTACCAGATGAGTTACCCTGCTGAGTCGAGCGACCTGCTGGTGCTACTGAAGTTGTGGACTGAGCTCTACCATTATTACCTCATTGACCCTGCTTAGAAGAAGGACAATCTCTCAACCTGTGACCAGTCTGACCACACCCAAAACATCCTTCGTTTCCTGCAAGACACTTGCCCGGATGGTTCTTACCACACTTAGGACAATTTGGGTAGGTTTTGGTACCTGAAACACTCCCCTGAGACTTAGAGCCTGACGCCCTACCTTTCTGATCCTGTCGGAACCTAGAGGATGGAACACTAGCTGATGAAGGTGCTGGAGCTAAAGATTTCTGCTAAAACTGAGAGCGATTTCCACCATCCAATTTCTGTTGAGAGTACTCATAGTTACTTGTTCTAGCTTTCTTGTTCTCCTTAGCCTGTTCCCTAAGCTTATCTCCCTCAACCTACTGAGCATGAGTCATGATCCTAGAGATGTTCATATTTTCCAGCAATATAGCATTTCTACACTCTGTTTTCACTAAGTCTGACACTCCATACAGAAACTTGTTGACCTCATCGATGAAATTTTGGGGATCCTCACCAACCTGCGATCCTAAGAACTCAGGCGAATTCATCCTAACAAATTCACAAACTCTAGCTGCAGCTGACCCAACTTTAGCATTTTCAGGAGCATGAACCTGCTGGTTGTTCTGGTTAATCACACTTTGAGCCAAAAGCAAAATGGCGTTCCGAAATTAAGCATTCAAAACTTCCTGATTTGGGACTAGAGGAGCTGTGTTTGCGAACCTGGCATTCTCATTCCTGGCGTAAGCTCTACGAGGAGTCATGATCTAAAACGCATAATGTCGAATTAGAGAGAGATCATACCAACGCACGATAATAATATCAAGAAAGTGAGGCTTTCCTAAAACACTTCGTAGCTTCCCCCTCATTAGATGTGGTGCACTTCAAACCCATGAAAAAGACTCTACTTAGTGAGGCTTTTCGGACATCCTAGGACACTTAAACCTAATTCTCTGATACCAAGTTTGTCATACCCCGAGGCTACCCCCTGGATGCAGACACGGGACGTAGGATCACGAGTGACCCCAAGCTAACCCTGCTGGCATAACATATGCATACTAAATAAACTGAATTAGGAAAGTACTGTGCGGAAGCTAAAACATGAAATGATGGGGAATACCCATAAACTATCTGAATATAGAAAATCTAAGAGCTTAACAACATCTGAAAAGTAAAACTCAAATACTAAAGTTGAATCTAACTATGTCTGAAATAAGCCTCTAACTGACTAGAGATGCTGAGACATGTCCCCAGCTAACTCTAGAAAAACTGAAACTAAAAGATTAAAATCGAAAGCAAACATGTATGTCGTCCTCGGAGAATGAGGACTCACTACTAATACAACTGAGCTGAAGATTGGAAACCGATCTATGCGTGATCTGGAAGCTGAGAACCTGGACCTACATCACGAGAAGATGTAGCGCAGAGTATGCGTCAGTACTTGAAAGGTATTGAACATGCAGGATAGAGTAAAGCTGAAAAATATAAACATAACTGAACAAAGCATATAACTGAGCAATGATATGATATAAGCATGGTACTATACTGGAAATACTGAACATGAACTAACTGAATGCAATGACCAAGTTTATAACATGCTGAGATTGAAATCTGACTGTAACTGATAATATGGTCAATGCAATAGAATCTGACTGTGAGGGAGCTACTAATAATCGACATAAAACCACATGAGCTAAATGTGGAGTCCGATGTATACGCCCCATCGAGAATCAAAGATGGTATAATTTCGACCTATTAACCGAAAATAACATATTGGAAATAGATGAACACTCCGACATAGGTTCAGAAATAGACTTTTACGATATAGACTTAAATGATTAACTACGACTACCTACAGTATTGGCTAGAAACAATGGATAACATAGACTTAACACAAATATCTATGTACATAAACCTAAATGAATATATAAAAACTCAGAACGAAGAATATTTAGAATATATGAAGAATTGTATTAAAGAATTAAAAAGACTCAATAAACTAAAAGTAGAAACCTACTCAAAAGCTTTTACATAAAATGATAAATCAAGAATACCTAGAACAATGGATAGAAATAAAGAAAGAAGTAGATAAACTACAAGACCTGATAAAGCTAGATCTAGATCTATACTTAAGAACAGAAAATATAATACATTTAAGAACTATGAACAACGACATAAATGAAATAATCCGCAAAACCTCTATAGAACAAGAACTATACTCTAAAGCATTTAGTAATCAAATATGACAAACAATAAAATAAAAGCTAATCGA